>OY796886.1:32537986-32630705 GCA_963680785.1 Diplosoma virens
GTTCATATGACGACATTTTCCGTTGAGTTCCGTTCTTTTGTTGAGGGTTGAGCTTGCATCTGCCTGTAAGATTGTAAGTTTTTCTTTGAGACATAGATTGCAAGACTTTGCCCCCGGATGATATTGGGCTGTATGGGCCACGATACTCCATTTTATGTGGGGGTTTTTTCCTGCGTCCTTGGCCTGCCAAAAAGCTTTGGAGAGTTCGGTAGCGTTACTCTTTCTCCGGAATTTGAAGCTTTGGTTATGGTTATTGAAACAGGTTTTGAATTCCGTTTCACAACAACCATAATAATTGTTGGCAGCGTTGCCTGATAGTAAGCATGCTTTATAAACAATAGAGCTTTCGCGACATTTTCCCTCCAACGGACAACTGATTTTGTTTCTGCAATTGCACGGTGGTGTGGTGCTATTAGCAGTAGTCTTGTTGGACAGCACGATTTTATTATGCCTCGATATAATCGCCGCCATGTTTGGCATACAGCTATAACTCACTTTGATGTTGAATCTGTTGCAGATCTTGTGCAGTTGGTGATGGGGAGGGAAGTGTTTGGCGAGCAGTCGCAAGAATTCCTTGCCGATATTAGTTTTGACATGCTCGCTAAACGGTGGGTTAAACCACGTGATGTTACGTTTCCTCTTCTTCTTTTTCTTGAAGACAAGGTTATCTGTATACTCCAGCTTACCGGTATGTCCGCTTCGATGCATAGCCTCTTCGTACCCCGGGACTGCATTGGAAAATTCCTTGCTATCGCATGAGAGTTGCGATAGACGAGTAGCAAGCATTAGTGGCAGTTGCTTCTTAATGACTGGCGGATGGTTGGATAAACGGTGTATATACAGAGGTTGGTCGTTGGGTTTACGGAAGGGCCAATATCTTCCCGACCTCAGGTCTAAGGTAACGTCGAGGAAATTAGTTTGGACGAGGTTGGTTTCTGCCTTTATTTTTAAGCCGTGGTGTTGAAAGAGCTTTATGATCCGTTTTTTAATGCGTTCTCTACACGTTTGTTTCTTTTCGATTTCTATCGTATGACGTTTTTATGCAGTGTTATGTGTTTCCTTATTGTTTTAAATCAGACCAAGTTGTTTATACCCAGCGCGTACGTAGCCGACTTGCATAAGTAACTGTTAATGTTTTCTTAGAGAATTATTTGTTTTAGTGGATAAAATTGAGTGACAGTCAATATAAAAATATTTCCGCCTTTTAGATATTTTTACATTCTATGTTTTTTCATTTTACAAATTCCATCTGATGAGCCATCTTTGGCTAAACAGCCTACAGTGGATTTCAAATTTTTAATTTTTTTATTTTTTTATTTTTTTTGTAATTTTTAATCACTTTCAAATATATATATACACGTACATAGTTTTTTGGCCGGTGCTCTTCAGAGAGAAGCGCTCTGTGGCGCCGGGTCATAGCGGTTTCATCGAATTTTAGACCATACCTTCACATTATTTTATTTACCACCGCAGATTGTTTTGCCTGTCCGAGCTCGTCGGAGGGCAGTTGGAGATCTTATTCAATTTTCATTTACTTTTTTCATTTACTTTTATTTTTGAATAAGATTTTTAATTACAAACTAACAAGATATATGCCGCCACTAAAATAAATCCACTTTATGTTAAATATATGACCACCTGATTTTGTGCACTTTAATCACCCCTCTCTTTTGTGTACTCTCTTGTCCGTCTTAATCCGCTTGTACCTCTCACTATCGTTCGCACTATCTTTCACTCACTTTTCCTTTCTACCTCATTAAGCTTACAGTGCTCCCCCTTTTACTTTTATTGCTTTATAGAGTTTCTTACTTTTATACCTTTTTCAACACACCAAACTCGCCTTCCCTCATTTTTAAATGAATGCAAACCTCCATACTTGCATTTCTTATATTTTTTCTTTTATGACGTCACAGGAATTGTATTATTTGTTTAACTAATTTTACTACATATTATTTTTACTAAAATTAATTGCATTTTAATTTTCTAGTTTCCACCTGACGATGATGGGAGCTATTTCTTTATAGCGAGCGGGTGGTTTGAATGATGGTGGACATAGAGTGGTTATAAACTGAATAAAAGATCGGAACTAAATGGGAAATGCCGTCATAAAAACAAATTTAAATTCAAAAACCTTTCGTAATTATTCGCGGCTTCGCCTATTTCAATATTAGCATTATTTTATGTTTGAATTAAACCACCATTTTTTACCCACTTTATTTTTTCATCTTATGCGATTGTTCTTGTTACTTCTTTTATGGCTTTGTAGATTATTTTCTTTCCTTTTATATTTTTCACCCCACACCCAACTCGCCTTCCCTCACCTTCAAATGAATGCAAACCTCTATACTTGCATTTACTATATTTTGAGTTGTTTTTTCTTGTATGTCGTGATAGGATTTATATTGTTTGCTTAATTTAACTACATATCATTTATTCCATACGCATTTTTTTACCACTAACAACTATATTTTTAATTTTGTAGTAACCACCTGACGATTCTAAGGATGAAACAGACTGTTGTGGTTTTTAAACAGTGATTTAATAAATTTTGTATTAAATTGCTCTGATTTTTTTCATTGAGCACTCTGCGAGGAAGATCGATTCACTCCTGCAATAAATACGTATATATATATATATATATATATATATATATATATATATAAACCTATCGGAGACCTTATATGGAGACCACATTATGGAAACTATATTATGGAGACCTAATATGTAGACCCAACATTATCTAAAAATTTATATATACTAATAAAAACACTAAAACAGAATAAAAATTTAAAATTTAAAATCCACACATCAGGTGAAATCTTATTTAAATAGAATAAGGTTCCACCTGATAAGCCGTCTTCGGCGAAACAGGCTGTTGTGGGTTTTTAATTTTTAATTTTTATTCTGTTTTAGTGTTTTCATTAATAAATTCTGCTCTAGCTTTTTGGTTATCGAACTCTGTGCCGGCGAAGTAAGGCAAGCAGATATAATGCATATCTATGTATATAGGACCTACACAACATACTTTAACATAATTTTATTTGCGGGAAAAAATAAATAAAAACACATAACGAATTCAAACACTAAAATCAAATAAAAAAATAAATAAATAAATAAAAAAATAAAATAATAAATTTTTTTTTAGCCGCAGGGAGACTGCGATTTGACCTTTCGGTCTTCTAGTCAGCAGCCACCCTTGAGAGCAAAACTACAGATACAACAACTTGTAAAATTTAACTGTTGCAGAGAAGAGGGTTTTTCGTTTTAAATAAGGTTTTTTTATTTTAAATATAAGGTTTCAATAAGTATTTTTTAAATTCATATTTGAAAACACGGTAAGAAGCATTTTGAATTAGAATGGGAATTTCGTTCCATATCTTAACTCCTTGATATTTTATACATCTTTGTAATCGTGAAGTTTTACAAAAGGGAATATGCAAAGTTTTTTTTGATTTTTCATTTAATCTAGTGTTTTTTTCCGAGATCTGGCTGGTTAAAATAAAATAATTAGACAAAGTTTTGGGAAGCATTTTTTTAAAATTGGAATGAATAAATTTACTAATTTCTAGTTTATAAAGATCTTTAAGTTTTAGAATCTTAAGGCGTTTGTAATAAGGTGAGGAATTATCACAAAATTTAGCTGCACATATAAATTTAACGGCTTTATTTTGAAGAGTTATCAATTTTTGAAGATACGTCGGGAAGGTAGATCCCCAGATAATAAGGCCATATAATAAATGGGAATGTATCAGAGCGTAATAGATTTTTAATAGTGCTGTTTCTGGTAGATAGTGTCTAATTTTAGAGATAATTCCAACCGTTCTTGATATTTTATATGCTATATTTGAAATGTGGAAATCAAAATTTAAATTCATATCAATAGTTAAACCTAAGTATTTAATATTCATGCATTGTGGAATAGAAATATTATTTAAAAAAACATTAGTTTGTGGGAAAGGTTTGTTTAGTTTGGGAGGTATGATTAGGAAGTTGGATTTAGAGGGATTAACTATAAGTTTATTAGAATCAAACCAAATTGATAAATTTTGAAGTTCTTTATTCATAATTGTAGTAAGGGAAGCAAGGTTAGGGGCCGTAAAATTTAAACATGTATCATCAGCAAAGAGTATTGGCGTACAGTTTACCGCTTGGGGCATATCATTAACATACAAGAGAAATAAAAGAGGGCCAAGAATCGAACCCTGAGGAACACCATAATTATTTTGTAACAGCTTAGATTTAGCACCCTTAATGGAAACGAATTGTTTGCGAGATAAAAACTATTTAATTAGTTGATTTGTTGAGCCGCGTATGCCATAATGATCAAGTTTGAGAAGGAGAATGTCATGGTTTACTGAATCAAAAGCTTTTGTAAGGTCAAGAAAAACTAAACCAGTGTATTGATTAGAATTTATATTGTCATAGGAGTGTGTGATAACATCAACAAAAGCATGATTGGTTGAGACTTTATTTTGAAAACCATATTGAGAATTTATAATTACATTATGTTTATTTAAAAAATTATTTATACGTTTGTATAAAAGTCCTTCAAAGATTTTTGAGAAACAAGTAAGAATAGAAATAGGGCGATAATTTGTAGGTTTATCACGTTCTCCTTTTTTAAAAATTGGAACTATCCTTGCAATTGTACAATTTTCGGGAAAAGCGCCTTCTGTGAAACAAAACTCAATAAAAACTTGAAGATACGGAATAATAACTGAAGAGGCGATTCGAAGAAAAAAAGCTGGAATGTCGTCATGGCCAACTGCTTTATTATTTTTTAGAGAATAAATAGCGTTAAAGATTTCTGTGTGGTTGGGTATGTTCAGATAGATAGAAGAAGAAACTCGTTTGGTTAGATAGGTAGAAAAAGACTTAAAGGACGTATTTGAAAAATTATTTGCTAAATTTGAGCCAATTGAGCAAAAGAATTTATTAAATTCATCAGCTATATTTTGATAATCTGAGGTTGTGCCACGGTCAGTTACTAATGAGTCAGGAGTATCATTAATTGGTTTAGAGTTCGGAAGCGTAGAACGAATTACATTCCATACTTTACGAGCATCCTTCTGGCATTCATCAAATTTAGAAATATAATATAATTTTTTAGACAAAGTTTTTAGTTTAGTTAATTTATTAGAGTAAACTTTATAAAACGATTTTTTTTTTTCTTCACCACTTAAAAAATAAGATTTAAACATCCGTCTCTTTTTTTTAATTGAAGTTAGTAAACCTTTGGTAATCCAGGGTTTTTGTAAGAGTTTTTTCATTCTTCTTGATATTGGCCTCAAAGGCGCATGGGTGTCAATAGAATGTGATATAATATGGACAAAACTATTAAATAGTTCATTAAAATTTTCATTAGACAGGGTTGGTCGATGACTAAAATAGTTGTCTAAATCAGTTTGAAGGTCTTTACAAAACGATTCTGTACAAAACTTTGTTTTATCACGATAAAACAATTTCTCTATATTTTTTTTATTGTTAGTGGAATTTTTATTAATAACACAAAAAATTGGGTAGTGGTCAGTCAAGTCAGATTTAACTATAAAAGATTGGAATTCATGCTTTGAATCATTAGTTATAATATGATCAATTATGGTTGATGAATTATTAGATATTCTTGTTGGCTTAGTGATGAGGGGTATAGCACCATGACTTAAAATTGAATTAATATATAAGTTAGCACTATTCGTACGGTTATCTCTATTTAAATTAATATTGAAATCTCCTAGGATATAATAAACTTTTTTTGTTTTGAGAGAGGTCTGATAAGGAATTTGTAAATTCATCAATAAATTCAATTATTTTAGTTTGGCCTGGATGACGATAAACTGCACCCACAGTAAGCTCAGTTTTGAAGTTATTTTCAGAAATATCTAACCATAAACATTCAGATTTTGAAAAGTTATATTGAGTAATAGATTTCTTTACTTGAAACTTATTTAAAACGTAAATTCCCACACCGCCAGCGTTAGATGTAGAATCAGTATGAAAAAAAGTATAATTAGGAAGTGAAATGTTTAATAGGGGGTGTAGTTTAATTCGTGTTTCAGTTAAACATATTACATCAGGTAAAAAATTTAATTCAACTAAAAAATCATAAAGATTATCAAAATTTTTATGCAATGAGCGAATATTTATATGTAAAAGCACCAGGGAACGATTAGGATCAAAAGTAGGTCGTTTTGAGTTTAAATCAAAATAATCACATGTTTTTATATTGAAAAAGTTTAAAAAGTAGTCGTACGCTTTTTCAGGAGAATGATCACTTATTCGCAGGGTGGCTGCATTATTCGGCTCAAGGAATTCATTTAACTCCTTGTTATTTCCATCATCTAATTTATGAATTCTAGTTTTGGATGCCATTATAATAATAATAAAAAAAATTCAACTCAATATATACATGTAGCAAGCAATTATGCTACTTAGAAACTGTTTAATTTAGAAGAAAAAAGTAAATGTAGAAACAAGTACCTCAAATTGTAATTATTCAGCATTATTAGTAGAACAATCTTCATTTAAGGAATCACAATTAAATAATAATGGCTTGTAGTTAAGTGTTTTAAAGTTGATGTCAACGTCGTAATTAAACAGGTCGTCCGGAGAGCTCACAGTCAACCACACGCCAGTGCCTTGATCTTTTTCGCCTTCCTCAATTAAACCTTGCTTTTTGGCCGATCTCTTCATCCTGATGTTACCATTAAAAGTGTGACCAAGAACAAAATCATTTTGACATTCTTTTTTTATGTATTGCAACAGCTTTGAGCGCAGAGGGGTTAGATCCTCCGTAATGAATACTTGTGAAAATTCTTGCGTTTTTTTAAGGTTTGATTTTGCGAATAAAATCTTATTTCGCTTTTTGTGAGAGATGAATCGAACAATAATTGGTCTTGGTTTTGAAATGTTATTGGTGGTTTTTTGCCCTGTCGGTGAGCTCTTTGAATTTCACAAGGTTGTAGATCAACGTTTAGTGATTTTGCAATTTTCAATACGATTTCTTCTCCGTCATCTTGATTGTTCTTGCTTTCAGGGATTCCATGAATCCTCAAGTTTTCGCGCCTGCCGTATTGCTCTAATGCATCGATTTTGAACAGAGATAAATTAACTGACTTTTTCAGCCTTTCATTTTCAATTTCTAAACGCTTTGCTTTACGATTAGTTCTTTCTATTTCATTTTTTAGAGATTTAACCTCTTCA
Source organism: Diplosoma virens (assembly GCA_963680785.1). NCBI lineage: Eukaryota > Metazoa > Chordata > Ascidiacea > Aplousobranchia > Didemnidae > Diplosoma > Diplosoma virens. The sequence continues at coordinate 32,545,187 of OY796886.1, forward strand.
ACCAGTAATTTTACAGTGTTGTATATTTCATACAACCGCTTTCTATCATTTTCATTAAAATTTGCATTATTGGCATTGCTGTCATTGCTGGTACTGGAATTCTTGTTAGACTTAGCATTTCTCGCCATCTTGAACGTCACAATAGATAAGTAAATCTTTTCAATAGAAGTTTTTCTTTAGTTGATATTCTACTTTAAAAATTATGCTTTTTCTAGCTAATTTTAGGTTAATTTTTCACTGATCTCTCTTCAAATTAATTTAATATTACTTTAACTAAACTTTTCTTAAACTAATTTCTTCAAAATGAAAGATATATTATATATTTATCTATATTAAGTATAAAATTCATAACATTATTATATATACATAAATCATATTCATAGTATATGCATATAAATGGAAGGCTATATATATCATGGAGACCTAATATCGCGACATTATATTATCTATTTATAGTCCCTATCGGGAGACCCTATACAAAGATATATTTATAATATATATATATATATATATATATACGAGTATATGGAAATAGCAGGTAGAAACAGGGCATAAATTTTATTAATACTAAATTGAGTTTCATTTATGCCAAATTGAATTTCATTTGTGCCAAATTGAATTTTAATTGTGCCAATTTGAACTTCACTTGTGCCAAATTAAATTTCATTTGCGCCAAATTGAATTTCATTTGTGCTAAATTGAATTTCATTTGTGCCAAATTAAATTTAATTTTTGTCAAGTAGACTTGTAAATGGTATAGTCACAAAGCAAAGTCCGATAAAAAAATATATTCAACAATTTTTAATCAATAATTATTGCAAAATTATCTACCACAAAATTATAATAATGAAACGGATTTTTTTTCGCAAAACGTCTAAATAACTTTAACAGGGTTTCTCGATGAGGCCGCAAACAGAAGCCTTTTTAGTGTTCACTAGTATTTTGGGACAAAAGTGAAAAAATCAGAGACAGTTTGAAAGTGATAAACTTTTTTTTGTCTTTATTTGACTTTTGGGACAAAAATGAAGAAATCAAAAACAGTTTGAAATTGATAATTTTTTTTTCTTTTTTTTTTAATCTTCACTTGATTTTTGAAACAAAAATGAAAAAATCAGGGAAAATTTTAAAGTGATAACTTTTTTTGGTCTTTAAAAGTCGTTTTGGACAATATTTTAAGCGGAGGCCATGGGTGTTTAGAGGCTCCGAAAAGGGTCCACAAAACATGAAAGTTTGAGAAGCGCTGGACTATATTGATTGATAACTACGTCGCTACACTACTACTGTTTCATACGTTTAAAAAGTAGTCAGTCGTAAATCGACCATTTCCCAACAAAAATAAAATAATAGTAATTAACATAATTTATTAAAAAAGTATAAAAAATATAGCTAAATTTTATGGACTCAATCAAATTTTTTTTTAGTGATTGCAGCTACCTGATATTATACTGACTTAGCTGTGATCCGTTGCTGCTTAATGACCTTTTGGAGGCTTTTAAGTCATTTGGAACTTAGTTTTAGCTTTTTATATAACGTTTTTGCCAGTGTCGGAAAAAATGCCTCAATCACTGTCATAGAAATATCTGAGTGACAGCAAAAATAACGTATAATGCCTAATTGCAACAAAATTGTTGGAAAATATAAATAATTTTTACACCAACTTTCAAACAATAAGTGATATAAAAAATAGCTTAAGCACAAATTGCAGCCAATTATTGTGCAAAAATGCCTAAAGTGATTTGGGTGCAAAAATTTTAATATAACTGATTTTGTACAATTTTTATTGGTTTGTGGCTACTTTAGCTAAGTCTGTTATTTGGAAGTAAAATAATTCGGAAATTGCTGAATTTATCCTATTAACGCTTAAGGGACATTGGTGTCACATGTTATACTAACTAACCAAGGTGGTATCTTAAAATATTATTATTATGAAACTTTTACTGTATTTAAAGTCATGTAAAAACACTGTTTCTGCATATTAGACCTTTATTTGGTCAAAATTTGCATTTCAAATATGATTAATCTATGTCCAAAATATAAATTTCGTCCACAATTATTTGTCATATTTTAAAAAATTGTATTATTGAATAAAAAATGGTTTTATTTTTTTATTCTTTGACTTCTCAAATCGCAATAAGGAACAAAAATTTTTTATTGGTGTCGTACTTGGCACACAATGTCTCTCTGTGCGTTAAGGAGTATTTCCGAGAAAATCTTGTTTTGCGTTGCATCGGATATTTTTATTTAAACATTGTTGATATGTGACAAACATCGACAAACAATTGCACGGGGTTCTCAAACTGGCAAGCGCGCCGCCTTGTGGGGCCCAAAATGTTCATAAGAAAGGCGCGAGCAACTGGGTACAAACTGAATAGATAACTGCATTGACATAAAATCAATGGAAAAAAAAGGCATGACAGTGATTATTTAAAGTACGATTTTTTGGATTAAATGGTGAATATTCATATGGTACCACAAAGCATGATACGGTATAAAAATCTTAGCAATCACGCAATGTGATCAAGCCCTTTGCAGCCTCATCTGCAGACAAAACACCTGGCCATAAAAATTTAGTTTTGAGCTTTTTTTAAATGTAGAAAGATGGTCTATTGTCTGCAGAAATAGTAGAAGCGTCATTCGATAGATGATTGTTGAAAAGAGGAAACCGCACAACATTGGTCAAACATCAATCAAACCGTGTATTTTCAAAGCAGCTGGTCTTGTGTAGGGAGAAACATACACTAAGAAGATGGCAAAGATTTCACTCTCGCATTTTACCATCAAAACATCCATTGATGAGCTTGCAAAAGGCATTGGTTATCAAGTCCTCAAAAAATTTACAAGCCTCACTTTTTTTTCTTTTTTAATGTTATAAAACAATTGATATTGCCCAATTGTCGCAGCTGTTAGTCAACGTTCGTTTCAATTGAAAAGGACATGTTATTTTCTAGACTCCTTGAGACCACACGTAGAGCATAAGATGTATTCAAAGTTGTCTCCAGATTTATTATAACAGCAGTATACCTTGGGAAAAATTTGTGGGTGTCTGCAATGATAGTGGTGTGAGAGAGTTTGGGTCTCGAAGTGACTTTATCGCAAATATAAAGAAGAAAACCCCAATGCGGTTTGATTTTATTGCGTGATTTAGCAAGGAGCTCTGAGCTTCAGGACATTACTTATTGCCATGAAAAATAAGCTTGCAACAATCATACGAACCTTCAACTACGTTTAAGCAAATGCTGTCATTTCAAAACTGTTTGCGAAGCTTTGCATGGACATGGATTCAAATCATGAGACTCTACTTTTTCATACATCTGTTGTGTGGTTGTCCAAAGTTAACATGCTAGGGCGCTTGTATAAAATGAAATATTAACTTATACCATTTTTCGAAGCTCATAGGAAACAAGATCTTCTTTTATTACTGAAATAAAAAAAGCTTCATCTGACGTTGGCAAACCTTGTGGACACTTTCAAAGCGCTAAATCATTTAAACTTGATTTTTCAGAGCAAGAATATTAATGCGTCAATGACTACGATGTCATCAACGCTTTCATGGCAAAACTGGGAAAGGGCATTGTCGTATTCAAAAAAGAAATGCATCTTCTTTTCTAAACAAGATATTACCCTTGAGAAAAAACAAACTGAATTAATATATATAAGAGTGTAGATACTATAGCTATACGTACACTCCTTCGGTTTTTATTGACTTATATGCACGAAAGTGACTTTTCTTTTTCAGTATAAAGACAAAACACAGGAACAAACTTGAGAGTGAACCCGATTTGAGGTGCGTTACCGCTACAAAATCACGAATTAAACTTTTAGTTTCCAAAAAGCAGTTACATCCTTGTTATTAAAAAATTTGGTTATTGTGTTCTGTTCAATGCTGCTAAATTTTGTTATATGGTAAGGCTTGGGTTTTGTTGGTATCATCAAGGGAAGCGCAAGTTGTATTTGTATGATAAAAGGGAGCGCGTCTCAAAAAGTTTAACCCTTACACGTCCGCTGGCAGCCACAGCTGCTTAGCGTAGCACGTCCGCTGGCATTCTGAAACGCCAACCAATAATGTACAGGGCAGGGTTGCCAGATCCCAATGATAATATAAAGCCAAAGGAGGGAATAAAAAAAGCCAAAAAAAGCCAAACAATTTCACCCGCTAGAAAATATATTTTCGTCCAAAAATCATGGTTGTTCTCTAAAAAAAAAAAAAACGTTCTATCCCTTTCATTCCATGTCGGACTTCCCTATTTTTGGTGATCTTTAAAAAAAGGTCTTCTTTTAAAAATCTCTCCATTTTTCTCCCAAACCCGTCGACCCGGAAGCCATAAAGAAAAAAGCCAAAAAGCCAAACAAAATTTTTGATGCCAACCACATTGAAAAAAACAGATTTTGCAAATTTGGCAAAAAAGGCCAAAAAAAAAAGCCAAAACGCCAAACTGAAATTCTTACGCCAAACCTGTTTAAAAAAGACAGATTTCTCAAATTTGGCCTCAAAAAAGCCAATCTGGCAACCCTGGTACAGGGCTTGATTTTATTTACTAAAATTTCCAAAAAAACCTCTGTGACGTCGCAATACACAAGCAAATTCGCAAGTCCGTTTATATACGGCTGCGCTTTGATGTGCAATCAGAATTTTAATTGTCAAGTAAAAAGCTTTTAAATGTCCAGCAAAGAACGGCATGAAGACAAATTTTAAATGAATACTTTTTTTATAGATGATTAAGTTTTTGGGACAAAAATTTGGACAAAAGTCATAAAGTTTGGACAAACCTCTGAATTAAATAAGCTAATTTATTTTAATCTTTATCTAATTACATTTTTACTAATTTTTGGGGCTTGCAAACTTTATTAGTTTATTGTATGCGGCTCGGGTTTGAAAAATTTTTCCACCCTTGGTGTAGTTTCATATTCGTTATAAAAAGTTAACAGCATGACCGAGTGGGTAAAAGCGCTTTGATTGATGGCAAATGCGATCGACACAGTAGCGGTTCGAAAACTACTCACATTATTTTGTCCTTGAGAAAGACACTTTACAGCACTTTCCTTTGCTTGGTGGTCTGAGGAAGCAGCTCTAGATTTCGTAATATCTCTAAATAACGACTAAGAAAGCAAAATATCAAATTTGAACCTGACAGCAATATCTTGGCATCTCCTGAAGCAGGTCGCAATAATTACTTGATAGTTGCTCTATTTATAGCGTCTCCGAAGTTTTTTACCAAGTGAGGAGGATAATATGAAAATAAATAATAAAAATAATGAAGTATTAGTGTGCCATATGCACGGTGACCTTGTGTTAGTAAAAATACTTTATTGCTTATCACACAAAATGATTCAATAATTGCATAAAAAAATTGATTTATAAATTTTTATTTTCTAAAGTTAAATCCGCCAATTGAAAATATTGTGCTAAAACATCATACTGGTGCAGTTTTATGCTTTAGCAAAAATACTCCATCGAAATGTGTTACATAAGCATTTATGCAGTGACAAGAAAACAACCTTCATTGCTGATCAAACTGAAGTTTTCGGTTTTTTTCTTTGATTTGTTACGAAAAAAAGGCAGAAACCTTTTTCTTGGTCCAAGTCAAGCGCGCAAAGATTGAAACAATGGCGCGCAAATACACACACTCGGATCAAGTTAAAAAGTGGTTGTTCTAGTAACTGATGAACCGTCCGCCATATTTCTTTTGCAACAAAATCGCGCAGAGCGCGCGCGCTTCGCAAGATATCCAAAAAAATTATTTCACTAGACACAGGGCGATTCTAGCGACAAGTAGTAACTTAAAAAGTGTGATTTTCTTGCCTGATTATCTGATTATTGGGGAAAAAGAGATTTTTTGCAAGGAAAAGCGGGTTCTTCTATTTTTTTAATCGCAAACTTGTTTTTCAATAACTTAAAAAAATTTTATATCATTTTATTTACAAAAAATTATCTTTTCAATGATATAAAATTTAAACAGCTTCTTTTTACAGGTAATCGGTAAAACTAAACACTAATTAAATATTGCTTAATTGTTAAAAAATACATTTTATAGCGATTTTTTGTATCTATATGGACTGGCAAAAAAAGGCGCTGCGGACGCGTAAGGGTTAAAAAATTCGTACTAGCAATACTTAAATTGTTCAGCCAAGCTTAACGCGATTAGCTTTTGTAAAAAATCAATTTAAGATAAATATTAAATCTAACTATTTTTGTTAAAACTTTCTCCATTACAGGTTGGGGAGCAAGTGCTTCCAAATGGATCTTCAGACGGTGGCTAAAATTAAGTGGGTTTGTTTTTGAAAATCTTTGCAGATTGAATAACAAAACTAGCAGCAAATTACTCGTATATTGGTGTGGGTTTCAATTATACAAAACGGAAGATATTTGTTAGTATCTTTAATAAAAAATTGATAAATTAGATGCAGAAAATATTCAAGTTCTCAACACAATTGTAGGACTAGAAAAAATAGTGTTGCAATTACAACTAATTTCATTAAAAAAATTTACAAATGATAATAATGATGACAAAATTTTTTTTATTTTAATCTCTATATTTATCCTCCTGACTCGCAGGAAAGCGACGGGGGCGCTATACATAGGGTAGGCAATTACCCCGACCTGCTTTTGGAGATGCCAAGATATTGCTGTCCGCTTGTAATTTAGTAGAGATATTACTGTAATTTAGAACTGCTTGTCAAGACCACCAAACAGGGGAAAGTGCCGTAAAGTGTCTTTCCCAAGAACACAACAGAATGGCGCAAGTGGGTTTTGAACCGAGACCATGTTGATCATCAGTCCGGTGCGTTAACCACTCGACCACGCTGCCGACTTTTCGTATAATTTTCGTATCGACTTTAAATAGAATTTTCGTAAAAAAGTTGAATTGAACTGGATCAAGAAATGCTGAGCCTAATTTTGGTCATAATAAAACAGCTGGAATTTGGTAAGCTGCATTTTGATCACAGTGCTTGTACAAGTACAAGTGATTTTGATAATTTTAAATGTGTGTCCAATTTAGATGCATGAATTGAAATGTTTTTGAAATTGGTCATTACGCAAATTTTGTAGAATTCTTTAAAATAAATCTAAAAAAATTAAGGCTTTTTTAGAATTTCAATTTTTATGAATTATCATAAATTACTTACACACAGAAAGCTTATTAGTCAAGTAATTTTGATTTACATATCTTTTGATATTTATTTCAAAAACAGTAGTTTTGCATTTTTACAAAAAAGTTAAACGACTTTACTACCCAAGATTGACAACAGTTCTTACAATGCATAGTGAAATATATTCTAACCTTAAACACTTATAACACATCCTTTCAAACTGTATAGATGAAAGGATGGTAAAACTTAAGTGTCCAAATATCATAAATCAATACCTAACAACCAAATCATTAAAATGGGAATTCAAATTACGGATGAGCTGTAGGTCAAAATCTTGATACATTTATGAATTGTACAAAAAATTAACAGATGATCTATTATCCATTGATTTAAAAAAATAACTTGGGAGTAGTAAGCATTTTAAACTGTTTTATTGATTTTTTGCAGTTATATTTTTACTTTAATTACCATCAATTAGTGTTTGTCATATAGCAATTGCAAATTAGTTGCTCTTGAACAAAGCTCTCTTTCATTATATTAAAGATAGTTGTCCATTCGAAATGTAACCATACATTTAAAAAAAGTATATTGTTTTTGAAATTATTAAAAACTTACTTTATTTTGCATAAAATTTTTCGGTCTTGGTCTCGAACCTTTTATCTCTTAGTTGTAGTATTTTTCTCTTTTTATCTCTAGGTTGCTCTTAGAGATAAAAAAAGAAAAAACGCCCCGCAAATTGTACTTGCGGGCCCAAAGCGGGCTTAAAATCTTTCAAGCATTTTTTTAATTTGTTAAGATGCTCGTGAAAAACTTAGTTTTTTTTCAACCAACTAGTTTCTCTCTAAAACTAACTCTCACTCCAATCGGTTTTTCTTCGAATTGGTTTGATCTATTAAATTCTTTTAAAAGTGATTTCAATAGAAAATTTACTAAGGCATAGAAATTCTTACTTATCTATTCACTGTGGTACCGCTAACGATAAATTTCCTCTGCCATTACAAGTAATATGAAAAATTGATAAAAATAATTATCAAGATAATCCGTCAAATTTATAATCTTCGTTTCAACGATAGGTTGCCATTGTATTTACAGATACAGTTGATGCTTCATGAGACACCATTGCATGTTGTGACAGTTAAGGAAACGGATATTATATTTTTGTGTGACTTAGTACTTTTTAATTTATTAATATTTCATTTTATATACCATTGAGATGACATGCGTTTATTAAGCGAACATATGACAGTGGATCACAAGTGTTTGGTTCATTACCGATTCAGTTCAAATCATAAACTTTCAAAATCATGAGCATCTTGACTAAATAACAAAATCAGAATAAAACTTTTATCAAAAAAATTAAGCTTTAAATAGATTTAATTTATTAGCTTTTGTAAAAAACCTATTTGGTTATTTAAAAACCTTTTCTTTGTAGCGCTTCTGAAAGGTACTTTTACCAGGTAAATATTCGAGTTTCTAACTTTTCTTTAAGACAAAAGCAAAAAAAGCATTGTTTTAACGTCTGTTACACTAAACAAGTGATGCATTTTTAGCAAATTGAGCTAAATTATGATGACATTTAGTTTTTCTAAATCGATTCGTTATCCATGTAGGCTATGCATTTCTATACCAAAATCATCGATTACAGTATACTGCTAATCCAATATAGACAAAAGATTGTTTTTTCTCGAAAATGACCCTTTTGACGCTAATCTGACATCGATCGACCAACCAGAAGAATGTCATCCAGTCCAGGTTGGATTGACCAAAAGCAAAGCTTTTGATAAACAACGTTGGCGCAGGACGTTACTCTAACAACTCAACGATGGTGGCCAGGCGTCACTCCAACCATGCCTTGCATATAGAATTAATCAAATACAAACTAATCTATAGTTTTTATGACAAGTTATCACAAGTTTGCTGGTATCCTGTTAGATAGTAGTTTTTTGCATTTACAATTTCAAAAGCTCAAGCTTTTTTAAAACATTTCCGATAAAAAGTTACTAGAGTATAGATAAACCTACTAACCCAAACACTGTGGAATCGATGATAATGAACGCCCCCTGTCATCACAAGTAAATTGATAACTTGGTGAAGATAATCCATCAAAGTTATAACCATCGTTGCAACGATAGGTTACGATTGTATTTACAGATACAGTTGGTGTTTCATGAGACACTGTTGTATGTCGTGGCAGTTGAGGAAGCGAGCATCGTATTTCTGCGTAACACAATAAAGCATTTTAATTATTAAAATTTATTTAATAAATCATTTAGACGTGCCTTATTACCAATTTATGTAAAACTAATGATTAAAAAAATAAACTTTCTTGACTGACCATCAACAAGAATATCAGTTGATAAAAAATTTTCTCAAGTTTTCAACAACAAACTTTTATTGACGATTTTTATTGATGTTATATATTCACATAATGTTTTTTTCTCAAAATTTTTCATGATCGGCAAATTCAAAAGCGTTTGTCACATTTTGAGATTTATTTAATCACGTAATTTATTTTATTAGCTAGAAAGTAATTTGCAGAAACTACCGAAAAAAAACAACCTGATTTTATGTAGGGGAGACTGAGGCAGAACTGAATCTCGGTAGAGTCAGATACTGCATTTAAAAAAATTGAAAACCCTGAAATTTCAAACTGCAGAAATAAATACATCTAATCATACCTCATTAGTTTTATTGGCTTGGATAAACTATTCTTGTAAAGAATATGTGTTAACTCAAAGATGGGAAAACTACGGCATGCGACAACCTTCTCTGCGGGCCGCAAAACTTAAAAAAATTTAATATAAAAAATTTGTAAATGTTTTTTGTCTTCAACCAAATTATCGGGCATTGATTTTAGCGGTCACTGATTTTTAGGTATGGAAATCAAGAAAACCGAAACAGATTCAATATAAAAAGACCGTTTTTCAGAGATCACTTAATTTTGGGCTTGAAAATTGAGGAATTCGAGACAGATTTAAAAGAAAGTTTTTTTTAATGATCACTATAGTGCGGCAGTGTTAATACTTTTTAGAACTTGGTTTATTTGCTTTTTTGCACAATAAAAGACTTTGCAGTTATCTCTAAGTTTGTGCTCCAGTCTTAAAAAATAAAAAGAATACTGGCTCGGGCAATATCCGACAGGGAATGTCTGTAAAAGCTTTGTTCATCCGAAGGCTATGACTCCAACCAATAACGTTGCTGGTTTTAAAAATCTGTATATTCTCCTTAGATGAGGATATGTCTGGAGAATGCGATGTTTTACTTAATCTGGTCAGTAATCCAACAAATGATGCATCAACAAGCAACAATCAGTTGAAAGAATACGAAAGTTTGGACAATGTTGATTTTTAGCGGCAAGGTTAGAGCAAGGATGCCACAGGTGGTTCAAAAAGCTTTATAAAGCGGTTTGCACCTGAATATTAAAAATAATTGCTCAATTAACTTTATTATTTGGGTTTGGATATTCACCATTTAAAAAAAAAAACGATCCAAAACCGATCAGATCCAAGTGTGATTTTTTCTTGTCAACAAATGTGCCGAAATTTTGTACTATTTTATAAATTAAAACAAGTTACTTGAGTTGGTTGATGTCAAAAAATACGAGTTGCGAGAATTTTGTCCAAGAATTCGGCAAACAAGAATTTTGGTTTTTTGGATTCGGCGCGAGAAATTTAGCGCTAGCGTTTGATTAACTGATTACATAGATAAACAAAAAAATGTTTTTCTGGTATTAATTCTAGCAATTCAGTAAAACTAATTTGGGGTTGTCAAGTTCAAAAATACTCGTAGATTTTCTCTATCACATCAAGAATTTTTGGTAGAGGGATTTTAATCTTTTTGCTATTACACTTAGAGAAGACAGCCTCAAAAAAGACCAAAAGCTACCTAAAGTAAAAAAAGTTGTTGAGAAAGTGGATACCGTATTTCCGTGTAATACAATAACATACGAGTATGTCATTTGTTAATACTTATTTAACTGTAGATATGGTTCATTACCGATTTAGATAAACTAAGTGCTTAAAAATTTTTGTTATTGTTTTTTTGCCGGCCATATACATTTGAAATGGTCCTTTTGACCCACGGCAGAATTTCTTTTGGTGGGTTTCTTCGCCTTCCTGACCCCTTTTGGGACCTGCCCTTTTGGTCACAGAGTTTGTTGTTTCTCCCAACCATGATTATGCAACATTCTCTTTATATGGCTCGGATGTGTATATTTTTATTGTGATAAAGTATCTTTACTACCTTTTGCGTTTTGATATACACTTTTATTTTTTTTATTTTTTTGAAAAAATTTAAGTGAATTGTTTTCTTTTTTTCTCTCTTTTTTTTAAAAATATTAACGTACAGTAGCTACCTCGTTTTAAAGGTACGGCAACTACCACAATTGACGTTGTGTGAGTAATAACGTATGTCGTTTAGCCGCTGTTTCCTATTTCGCAATCACGTTTTCAATAAGAACTTCAAAACGCAATATTTTGATTTCAAATAAAATTGAATTGAATTGAAAATTAAATTGAAAAAAATAGATTTCGTATAACTTGTTTTTGCTTTAGCTTATACTTAAATTCTCAGTGTTGATACATTTTAGAACTTAGTTTATTTACTGTCTTGCGCCATAAAATAAGTTGAAGTTATCTCTAATCCTCATATCCTTCACCAGACCACTGAGTTGAAGTAAGGAGTGCTATTTGCTCTTCTTCTGAAAACTAAAAATTAAGCTTAGTCAATTAATTATTTCTGTCAAAAAATCAAACAGGATAATTCTTCAGCAATTGAAGATTGTTTTGATATTAGTTGGAAAGTTTAAGACAACTTTAAACTCTTGAGTCAAACAGCTTTTTTAAAAACTAGTTCTTAGTCATTCTATCTTAATAAGACAACATATATAATCGCTAAGCGTCTTCTACGTATTTGAAGAAAATAGTTTAAGAAAAGTTTAGTTAAAGTAATATTAAATTAATTTGAAGAGAGATAGGTAAAAAATTAACCTAAAATTAGCTGAAAAAAGCATAATTTTTAAAGTACAAAATCAACTAAAGAAAAACTTAAATTGAAGAGATTTTCTTATCTATTGTGACGTTCAAGATGGCGAGAAATGCTAAATCTAACAAGAATTCCAGTACCAGCAACGACAGCAATGCTAATAATGCAAATTTTAATGAAAATGATAGAAAGCGGTTGTGTGAAATAAATAACACTGTAAAATTACTGGTTGAAGAGGTTAAATCTCTAAAAAATGAAATAGAAAGAAGTAATCGTAAAGCAAAGCGTTTAGAAATTGAAAATGAAAGGCTGAAAAAGTCACTCAATTTATCTCTGTTCAAAATCGATGCATTAGAGCAGCGGTCGGCAAACTTATTGTACTACTGGGCCAAATCTACAGATTTCCAGTAGCGTGCGGGCCACATTAATTTCCGCCAATAAACAATCGCTACATGATTTTTCAAATTATGACGCACCCGCAACTCCTATTCCTGTGTTAAGCGTCTGTCACAATGAGACGTGTATGTGGCCGTTTCTTATTTATTATCAAACACATATTAAAACACAATACATTGTTTTTATTTACTTATCATCAATGTGAAGGATGATGTTGTTTCTGTGCGATGGCCAAAGCGTTAAATTCAACTGGCAACTTTGTTGATGATATTTGCAGTACGTCGTTCAAATGACGATCTGACAAGCGAGCACAAAGTTTATTCTTAGTGCAATTCACTTTGGAAAAAAGCTGCTTACACCAATATGTGCTTCCAAACATGCACATTACAGGTTTTGCATTGTCAAACAGATGAGGATAGGTGGGTTTCTGGACATATTTTTTATAAAAGTTGGCAATTGGAACTGAATCATATTTGGCCTTCAACATATTGGATGATTGAAGTTCAATTATTTCCATTTGCATTTCATGTGGCGCAGTATTAACATCAACTGAAAATGGCATGGCAAATAAATCAAATTTGTCTTTTTGGTTTTTCAAAATCGAGATACAAATTGAGTTTTAGTGGAAACGATTACTGATACGTATTTATCAGAGTTAGCAGGTTCACAAAGGCCTAAATTGGGAAAATGAGCAAAGTTGGAATTGATTAGTTGAGTTTCCCAAAGACGTAGCTTGTTTACAAAGGCAGTAATACAATCATACATCCGATTAATAAATTGCCCCTTTTCTTGCAGTTGTAAGTTAAGCTTGTTCATATGAGACGTGAAATCTGTGAGAAAGGCTAAATCTGTTAACCAATCTGGATCACCAAGTTCATCAATACCAAAACTTGCATTTTTTTGTTTCAAGAATGCCACAATTTTGTTTCGCAAATCATAAAACTGTTGCAACATAGCACCGCGACTTGGCCATCTAACCTCGCAAAAATACACCAGATCTTGATACTAAGCATTCATTTCTTCCAGTAAACTTCTGAATTGGCGGTGGTTTAGGCCTCTTGCCAAAACAAAGTTGATAATTTTAACTACAGTTGACATTAAACCTGTCATATCCAAATGCGTCACATTTGATGCCAAAACTTCCTGATGAATTATGCATTGTAGTTTTATAATTGTGTTGGAAAACCCCAACGAAGCTACATAATTTTGTAAAACAGCAATTGCACCTTTGTAAGGGGCAACCATAGCTGGGGCGCCATGGGTAGTAGCAGAAACAAATTTTGATCGATCAAGCTGCATTCTACCGGTACTTTCCAATATTGCTTGAGCTATGTCCTCTCCTCGTGTAGTACCTTTCATCGGAATCAATTTGGCAAACTCCTCAATTCCGTCAAAATTACCTGTGATACCTCGAATAAAAATGACTAGTTGCGCAGTATTGCATGCATCCGTACTTTTATCAAATGCGAGGAAAAAATAATCAAAATCAGTACATTTGTTTTTAAGTTGTAATTTAAGATTTTCAGAGATAACTTCCACTTTGCGAGTAACTCTTCTGGCAGATATCGGAATACTAACAAACAGGAGTTTTTTTTCAGGACAAACTTCGTTAACAATGGCTAATGTGCACTCTTTAATAAACTCGGCATCAGTAAATGGTTTCATTCGTTTAGCGATGAGCAAACTAACAACCAATGCTGCCTTTGTAACTGATTCGCTTTCTTCTTGTTTCTTCTTAAAAAAATTAGTTTGCTGTTCAAATCCACTTTTTAAATTCTTTATCTTTAACTTTCTCTTTTCTCCAACATACGAGTTCTTTGTATTTGTTATGACACGTTTCGTAATGACGTTTAACATTAAATTTTGAAAACATACATAATGATAATAATAAAAAAACGCCTATATTTGATTTAGTGCCATAGTGCGGTTATAAAGTTTAAACTTTTTAGTCGCTATTTGTAGAAAAACACTTAATCTATGAACCTAATCTAAATCCCTTGAAAAAAATTTTTTCAAAATTATCTTATTTTAAAATTTTACATAATTATCAACATTGCACCGGATGTGCGTGCTCGCGCTGTGACGTAAGAGAGATGGAGTCACTCGCTTGCTCTCACTGTGATGTCGATCGTTTTTCCAAGGCGTGTGAAAACAAATAGTTCTTTTCTCTTTTATTTATTTGTCTTCTAATCTTTTTAATAACATTCACGCACTCGCTACATTCTCACTCTCGCAACATTCATGCGTCACACGAAACTGGTATATTTCTAGAATGATAGCAGTCTCGCGTCGCTAATCAACTATCGTTGATTCCGGTCTTCTAAGGGTTAATTCGCGTTTTGTTTGAAAATTGGGCGGTTTGGTTTAAAATCTACAAGAAATCATGCATTTTAACTATCTTTTAGTAGTCGTCGATTGAGGATATAAATTTTAAAGATAGCTTCAAAAAGCATAATCATTCCTCGAAGATTTTTCATCTGACACTCGTCGGAAAAAATCGTCAGAATGAACTAAGAGCTTTTCTCTTCTCGATTGGTTGTTCTCTTGAGAAGAATATCAAGACCGATCTACCGTATTTTTTCCCTTGCCTTCAAGACAAACATCACCTATCAAATTATTGTCCATGGCTCTACTATTGGATAGCTAAACCTTCCCATTTGCAAAATTCTCCATGTGCCAGCAGATAAAGTAATGCCGAATTTTGTACCCTTGTCCGAGGACGTACTTTTTTCCTTCTATCCGCTCAGGAAACTACTTTTATCAAATTTTTTTAACCTTATCTATGTCGACACTAGGAATTTCTTTACACTCTAAAACTCTTTCAGTGACGCTTTTTTTCGTTTGTGATCGGTTGCTTTTTTCGACCAATTAGAAGTGCTTTTGTTTCTGGAATGCTTAATTACTTAATCTAATTATTGGAATGCTTAACTTGCCAATATATAGCTTTTTTACATTAATTTAAAAACAGTTTAAGAAAAAAGAATTTTATTATTTAAAATTATGAAAATCAAAAAAATATCAAAAACTTCATTTTATTAATTAATTTATTTTTTTCATTTCTGTATTTATTCTTCTGACTCCCTGGAACATATCAAAGACGTTATACTTAAAGCAACCGCCTAGTGATTGCCATGATCTGCTGTAAAAATATTGTTGCCCAATGGAAATTTCTGTTTGTTTTTTAGTTTTTATTAAGAAATATGACAAAAGTTAGAGCCACTTCCTGACACCACCAAGCAGAAAAAAGTGTGTAAAGTGTCTTTTATAAGTAAACATCATAAGGGCAAAAGTAGGTTTTGAAATGCTATTGTGCCTGTTGGATGTGCCATCAAAACTTCACTTTTAAACATTCGATCACGCGGTAGGCAATTGATGAAAAATGAAATGTTGATATTGGTCCTTTATAGGCTAATAGTTGCGGACCGAAAAAAACTTGTAGAAAAACTTTCGTCCCATGATCAGTAAAAGGTTTGGCAATTCTAGGTTAGAGTCTTTTAATAAAATTGAAAATCAAAGTATAGAAACATTCAAAAGTAATTTTTTATCTCCAGATCATTTTATTAATTAACCAAAGCTTTCAAAACAAACGTCAGAGAAAAAGAAAAAATTGTGGCATGATTTTAACTGACACACCTCAAAACAAGCTTTTTAAAAGTCGAAAATTAAAAAAACATCAAAGTAGAAAGCTGAAAATACCCAAAAATGGCTATAGAACAATGGAAGTTCAAATTTTTATGACATACAGATTTCTCGGTCAGCTCCTTATTCAGACAACTTTTTTCACGCTTAAAGATGCTCAAAAAACTCTCCTTGTCTTAGAACGCACAAATAAGCTTACAAAAGGTATTATGTATAGTTGAATTAACAAAAGTACCATGTCAGTCAGATTATCAAAGACAAAGATTTGAAAAGAGATTAACATAAGAAACACAACGTCGCAGAGTTTTTCTTTTCTAGGTTTACTGATTTGGCTTCAATAAAAGAAAAAGTAGTAGTACTTTACTGATTGTATAGCAACAACGTCAGCCAACACACAATCAACGCACTTAAAAGCATGAAGGAGGAGGACGAATATAGCAACTACGTCGCTAATACAAGTCATAATAAAACCACAAATAAAAGATTCCAATGCACTCTACATTTATATACCAATCTCAACTAACATCACTCAGGAGTCGACTCCAAACCAATCGATCATCAACTGTCGGACGCGTCCAATCTTTTATAAGCAACTTAACGAGGAACCGTCATGTGACCAACACGAACCCAAGTGGAACATTCCGACGGTTCGTTAGCTAAGTTCGCTACAAGTGGTGATCCCGATATACGAACTCGCACCTTCTTCATCAACACCGTCAATCGTCTTCATCAACCAACACACAATCAACGCATTCAAAAGCATGAAGGAGGAGGACGAATATAGCTACTATGTCACTAATAACAACCACAAATGAAAGATTCCAATGCAGTCTACATGTATACGAATCTCAACTAACATCATTCGGGAGTCGACTTCAAACTAACCAATCAAAAAAAAAAGGTAGGAAAATTTTTCTTTTACCAACGATGACCACCAAAAAGAATTCCCTTTTATTTAAAATTAAATTAGAAAATGAGAAACAAGAATTTCAAGTGAACGATTTTATAGACTTTTTCTGGGAAGGTGGACTTTTTGAGTCCTACCTTGACGAAATCTTTGGCATAGCTACCTATAATTTTAATTTAAATATTTTTAACGTTACGTTTAAAGAAACAACTCTGAAATCACTAATTGAAGATCTTTATGAAACTTTTAAGGAACCGCAACAAATTACAATTAAAGATGAAATAGATTGTACTGTACAAATCAACAGACCCCTGGACTACAGACAATTAATCACCCTTTATTCGATGCCCTTCGATGTAAATATGGAACACTTAAAAGCGATTACAAACAAATTGGAAATTTTAAAAAATTTTGAATTTGGCAAACACAAAAAATGCCTGATAATACACAATCCCTACTTGCACCTTTATTTAGAAAATTTTAACCGTAAAGAAATTCCTGATTAAATTGTTTTTAGAAATCGTTTTATAGCTATAAATATTGATGGTGAACCGAATAAACCCAGATGTAACTACTGTAAAAAAACAGATCATGTCATTGAAGAATGCCCCATCAAAACCCAACCCAAAATTAACCAACCTCCCAGCACCCTACCCCAACCCAAGCAAACATATGCCCAAACCATAACATCGACCCCTAAACTTCCTCACTCCCTGTTACTTCACCCTTCAACTAAAGCAAAAATAGTGAAGCAAAATATTGAAAAAAACACCCAAAATTTTCCCCCCCTTAGTCAGAACCCTACTACCCAAACCAAAGAAATCAATTTAAACCTGAACCCCAACACATCATCCCTAAACATTAGCCAGGAAGAAGCCATTAAATCCTTTGATAATATCCAATTTGTTAAAATGCCCCAGCACCCTTCTTCAAAACCAAATTCTCCCCAACCCCCTCTTCCCTAGATGACTCCAAATTACAAAAAAGAAAATTATCCCCTTCTTCCCAATCATCCTCCATCTTAATTGATTTAAAACCAAGAAAAAAAAAGCAAACTTAAAAGATAAACAACGGAAAAACAGTATATAATTGTCCCTTTAATATTTTGTTTTAGTGTTATTAAGTTTGATTTGAGTTTATATTATTATGTACTTGTTTATTTACCGCTCGTGTCATAAATATGAAGCTGACAGCGAAGGTAAGTTCTCCCTTTTTATTTTCTCTCTTTGTTAAAATTTGTTTTTCTACCTCTGTTCCACTAATTCAAAATCTTAACCACACCCAATAACCACATGACAATCACTCGATCAAAACAACACCATATTAGGTCATCACTTAAGATAACATTTTTTAACACATTTCTTCACATTTTATCCCACTTCAATACTTCACACGATTCAAGTTCACGCATTCAAAACCCTGTCACTTCCATTTCCTTGTTCTTTTTTTACATGCAAGTTTTTTTTTCGTTTCATCTACAACTCCTCTTCACTTACACACTTCACATATTTCCAAAGCACGAGTTCGATTCTTAAACCCTTCTTTTTTTTACTTATCACTTTTTTTCTCTCGCACGCACTTCATTATAATTTACAAATTTCACATTCTTTAAAAACATAGGTTCGAATCCCAGGTCTTTTTTTATTTTTTTTTTTCTTTCCTTTCCTCCTTTTTTTTTGTTTATTTATGCACTTTTCCTACATACACCTTCATTTATTTCTTTTATTAATCTCTCCTCATGCACTATCTCCTTCCATATTTAGAAAAATTCCCTTATTATGCGAATAAATTTCGGATCTTTAAATATTAACGGTTTTAACAAATCAACAGATGTTTATCTTGCGCACTTTATTTTTAAACACAACATTCACGTCACATTTATACAGGAAACTCACACGATACAGCACCAACAATTATCACACTTCCTACACCAGCACACCCTTCTTGCCTATCCTAACTCTGATCACTCACTAACACCTACAATTGCACATAAACAAGGAACACTTACACTTATAAATAACAAACACTTACACCTAAACCCACAAACGATCTCGTCCCAAATAATCCTACCTAATCATATCCAATCAATTTCCTTCACCTTATCTAATTTAAACTATACCCTTATAAATTGCTACCTCCCCTCCGGAAAAACCTCTACCCAAACCTCTAACCGTATCAAAGCCATAAAAACCCTAACCTCCTACCTTCAAAATTTGGATTTTAAAAACAAATACATATTAATTGCAGGTGATTTCAATCTAGTATTAAACCCCATTGACAGAACCGGACATTTCACCCCCAACACAAATGACAAAATATTATTCCAAAATATCCTTACCAATTTTGACCTTACCGACTCTTACCGTTACCTTTACCCAAATTCCCGAACTTTCTCCTTTTCCCGAACTTGTCCCTTATCAAGACTCGACCGCATATATATCTCTTCACCTCTTCTATCCCAAATAATACTTTCCTTCTATTACTACATATCTTTCTCTGATCACAATAAAACTCCCCTTCTCTCTCTTAAAATACCCTCAAAAATAAAGTACAAATCATCTCACTGGAAATTAAACAACTCTATCCTGGATTCCTCTCCAACAATTCTCTATACCAACCTATTAATTAAAAACCTCTTCCCTCCTATAAACCCTATCCAACAACCCCTACAGTGGTGGGATCTAACTAAATTTAAAATCAAACAATATCTAATATTTCAATCTAAACAAATTCTAAAGGAAACAACTAGAAAACAAAACACTTTACAACAAAATTTATTTAAAGCAAAACAGTCAAATCAGTATGAAACAATATCAAACATCTCATATCAAATTGATCAAACTGTAGATTAAAAGAAGAAATTAGGCTCACAAATTAGATCCCGCCTACCCCCTCTTTCAAGTATAGACGATCCATCCCCCCTAGCCCCAATTATTGAAAACTTAATCCAATCCAAATCCCTCCTTCCAACTGATTCTAACATTCCCCCTCCTAATACCTCTACAGAAAATATAATTCATAGAACTTTAACTCTTTTCTCTCTTTTTTCAAAAATCTCTGGAAACCCTCTTCATCACTTCTAAATCCCTCTATATACCTTGATACACTAAATTCCCTTATTCCCCACGAAGTTCTTCAAACTCTTCCTACCTCCCCTCTAATCACAAATAATGAAATCCGCTCAGCTATCCAAACTCTCAACCCAAATTCTGCCCCTGGTCTCGATGGCTTTACCCCAAAACTTTATAGCTCTTTTCCTTCACTAATACCTATTCTATGTCAAACTTTTAATAATGTCTATCTCCAAAAAAACTAACACATTCTCAATCCCTTGCCCTTATAAAACTAATCCCCAAAATTCCTAACCCTATATCTGTTAAAGACTGGCGCCCTATTTCACTCCTAAACACCGATTATAAAATCCTCTCTACTATTATTTCATCCCGACTCAAACCTCTATTTAATTCTGTTATTTCTTTAGAACAACAATGTGGTCTCCCAAATAGACAGATCTTCAATAACCACCTAAACATCCTCTCCGCTATAAACTATACAAAAGACTTTCTTCAACCATTAGCTATACTCCAAATTGACTTTTATAAAGCATTCGATACAATATTGCACGAATTCATTCTTTCTACCGCCACCAAACTAGGAATTCCAGTTACTCTTCTGAACTGGATTCAAATCTTTCTCTCCGACTTAACAGCCCAACTCAACCTAAATGGCTATCTTTCCGATCCTATTTCCATTAAGTGTGGCATTCGCCAAGGATGCCCACTTAGTATGCTCTTATTTTTAATTGGTATTGAACCTTTAACCCAAAAAATACTTGCTTCATCGAAAATCAAAGGAATCTCCATTGGTACCTCTTCACTTAAAGTCAGTCATTATGCTGATGATCTGATCCTTTTTATATCATCCCCCCAATCCTTTTCAGCAATTCGTGAGATAATCGAAGAGTTTTTTTCTTTTTCTGGTCTTAAAATTAATCATTTCAAAACCTCTATAATCTCTAATTCCCCTATTCTACTATCATCTTTTCGTTCAATTTTTCCCCAAGGTAAAACTGTTAACTCCACTAAAATCCTTGGAATAACTTTTTCTTTTCACAAAGAAGATCTGTCCAAAAACTGGGATGACCTAATCCGTCAACTCCCTCATACCTCACTCGCAACTTTAAACCCTAAAGATTCCCTTTTCTCCAAAACTCTTTCCCTTAACCAACACTTTTTACCTAAAATTCTTTTTCTTTCAAGAATCATCCCTCCCTCACCTAAACACATCAAGTCCCTAACCACTCTTCTATTCAAATTCCTATGGAACTTCTCCCCTTTTGAACCCATTAAAAGATCCTCCCTATACCTGCCCAAACCCGACGGTGGCATTGCCCTCCCTAATATTGGACTTAAAACTTCTACTGCCTTTCTATGGAAATTCATCTATCTACTTAAAACCCCCAACCCCCTTTCTTATTTTTGGATGGCTTACGCAATATATAATCTTGGAACTAAAATTATACCTATTAAACCTGAACTATATTCCAATTCTCAACCCCAACGTCCTAAACCCAACCTTCTCTGGTCCAAACCTCTTTCCTTATTCACAAAAGTCTCTACCCCCTCATGAAATTGATCACCTTACATTCAAATCACTCTACCTAACCTTACTTTAACCTGACCCTAACCCTATTCCCCTCTTAAACAACACTATCCCCCATACATGGCTCCGATTGTCCCTTGTAAAACCCCGTCCTTCCCTTTTCACCAACTTGGAAAAAGAAATATCCTTCAGGACAGCCTATAAAGGTTATACTCGTACCTGGGAATGTTTCTTTTCCAAGCATAATTTCAAACCCCGTAATCCCAATGACTTTCTCTGCAAAATCTGTCTTACTTCTTCTGATGATCCTCACCATCTCTTTTTTCACTGTCCTTTTACCCGAAGTTTAATTACATATCTAGAACCAATTCTCTCTTCCACTTTAAAACAACATACCTATCTTACACAAGACACACTCCTTTTCAACTACACAAATACAATTGGTCAACCACACATCATTACATCCAAACTAGCCTCACTAATTAGACTTTCCCTATACACCCTAAGAAACCGTATCTCCTCCTTCAACACCCCTATCCCTAATTCTGCCCTTATTGATGAAAAATATAAAATAAAAACAAAATTTAAAAACTTCCTGGAAAAATATTTCCCTGACAATCTAGAATAAATCCCTCTAAATTTCTTTTCCTTTTATATGTATACTCTCCCTCAAACCGATAATGCCTTAAATTTTCTTTTCCCCTCAGACTTATCCAAGCTGTCAATTCATAAATATATAATAAATATCTATATCGAAATGTGAATATTTTTTTTATCCTTTTTTTTTTCATTGCTTTCTTTGTTTCCCTACGCCCCGCCATGATCTGAATAACAAACAAGTTAATACTGTTTTATCCATGCATATTTTCCATCCAATATATTTTATTTGAATTTTTTTTTCACTTCTTTCACCACGATTTCTTCGCTTGCCATAGTATCCACATCTAAATAATTATTACTGTTAAAAATGTATTGTACTACTATTGCAGCTTGCACGTTTTGCACTCATGTAATTCATTTCTATTATCGTTGTTACCGCTCTATCTTCGTCTGCGCATATCTGTTAAAATAAATTATTACTGTTATTGCACTGTAAATTGTTATGCTTATCGTACTGTTTTGCTTCTTATATATATTGCATCCATTATTTTAACCCAATCACTTACAATGATATCTAAAAATTACACATATGTATATATATATTTTTTCTTTTTGTTGTATTGCGTAGTTTATGTATTGTGCCTTTTATACGTGTATTATATGACTATAATTAAATAATATATAAAAAAAAAAAAAAATTATAAGCAACTTAACCAGGAACCGTCACGTGACCAACACGAAGCCAAGTTGAACATTCCAACGGTTTGTTAGCTAAGTTCGCTACAAGTAGTGACCCCGATATACGAACTCGCACCTTCTTCATCAACAACGTCAACCGCCGCTCAAACAACGTCAGCCAATACATAATCAACGCACTTAAAAGCATGAAGGAGGAGGACGAATATAGCAACTACGTCGCTAATACAAGCCATAATAAAACCACAAATAAAAGATTCCAATGCAGTGTACATTTATATACCAATCTCAACTAACATCACTCAGGAGTCGACTCTAAACCGATCAATCGTCAACTGCCGGACGCGTCCAATCTTTTATAAGCAACTTAATGAGGAACCGTCATGTGACCAACACGAAGCCAAGTGGAACATTCCGACGGTTCGTTAGCTAAGTTCACTACAACTGTATTCATGGAACGTTGATCGACTATATAGTCGTCAACTTCTTTTTTTTGCTTAGTTTTAGTGCTATATTCATGGTTGTTGTTCACACTAGTTTATAAATTTATTTAAAAAAAATCCTGCTCTATTCTAATGCATAGATGCACTTCTCAATCAGAAAAATTTTGAGATTTGGCATTGAAAGATTTTAGTGCGAGCAAAGGTTAGAGGAGAGTTGTCGGCAAGAAAATAACTGTCTAGCATATGATTTATCAACATATCGCCTACAATGGCACACTATAGCCTACTTCATAGACAAAAACAAACAGTTTTATTATCCAACCATTCTCATTGTACAATCGTCATTTTCAATTACAGTCGTGTGCAAAGGTTTAAGACAATCCAAAGCCTTTTTTATCTAAAATATTCAATAAACCAATTTTGTTCTGTTGATATTATAACTTGTTTATTCAAAGTACTGCAATAAAATAGCCATACATTGAAAGTAACACTGAATAACAAAAAGTAAGCTTATCAACCTAAAAGTGAGTTACATTAGCCAGTTTTGGTGTAAGAATCTATTATTTGATATGTCCAACTTTGTTCTTGATAACAGCTTGCAGACGACAAGGCATGCTATGCACCAGCTGTTTGGAGTATTCAGCTGTAATCTTTTGCGTCCATATGCGTTTTATTGCCGTTTCCAGATCTTTAGCACTTGTGGGATGTTCATCTGCAACTTTGTTTTTCAGTATTGCCCAAAAATTCTCAATTGGATTGTGATCTGGGCTGTTACAAGGCCAACTCAACGTTTTGATATTCTTCTTCAGAAAATCACGCACTAACTGCAAACGGTGACAGGGAGCACCGTCTGCAGTTAGTGCGTTTCCATTCATAAACAACCATGTGAATTTCGGGCTTGTCTTCTAACATTTCGTGGTACTTGACGCCGTTCATTGTTGTTCCGATTGATAAAAAGAAAAGACCAGCTATGCCATTATCGTATATAGCCCCCAGATCAATACACTAGAAGGATGTTTTACCGTAGCTTGTGTATAGCAGTCATTAAATTGTGTTCCAACAAGCCTACAAATTGTCCGCTTTCTATGGGCAAACTGTTTGATTGTGGATTTATCCAAGTAAAGGACTTTACTCCACCTTGCTTTATCCCAATCTTTAAATTGCTTGGCAAAGGCCAACCTCTTTGTTTTCATGGCTGGGGTCAAGCGACGTTTTTCGCAGGTTTAAACAGTTTTTGCAGGTTTTTTATATTGAAAATCATAAACAAGACGCCTACTAACAGTTGTACATTGAACGTTTTCAAAAAAATTGTTTAGTAATGGGTAATCAGGTATGAGCCGCAATGGCCGAGTGAAGAGAGCGTCTACTACGTGTGCGGTAAGCTTGGTGTTCTACACCGGGTCGGGTCAAACTAATCTTGGTACTCGCAGCTCTAATGCCAGGCCCATGGGGATATTGTGAGAAATCGAATAGAATCAAGCAAACTACTCGTTGCAGTGGTCTAGTCAAACAAAAGATTCCAAGTAGAATCATGAAGCGCCATCTTGTGTTGATGTGGTAGAAATATTCGTGAATCAAATTGTATTCTTACGTACGGCGCCACGCGCTGTCATATGTTAAAGATCAAATGCAATCAGTTTGTTTTCAGGCTTTCTTGCTCTGTTAGATATTAAAAAACAGAAGTGTGAAACGGGACCCCTTGCAGCTGCATCGTCTGGTATGTCTATAGCTTTGGTTTTGGTTGTTAGTTTATTGCATACTTGGAATTTTGTTTCATCAAAGTCGGTTGAATATCGAGAGCAACGTTGGGTAACATCACGACGTTTCTAGTAAGAACGGTGTATTTAGAAGAACAATGTTGGTTGTTTGAAGAACCGGTTACATTTGAGCGAACTGCCGATAGTAATGACCTGTTCAATTTATTGCGTTTTTGTCGCCTGACAGTAGGTGTATTTAGAAGAACAATGTTAGTTGTTTGAAGAAACGGTTACATTTCAGCAAACTGCCGATAGTAATGGCCTGTTCAATTCATTGAGTTTTTGTTGCCTGACAGTGGAAAGCTCTAGCGGCGTTTTGTTTTTGCAAAAATAACAGTATGTTGGACCGAGGTACAAATTTTTTGTTGGGTTTTGTATTTTTCTGTTTGATTCATATTTTTGTTTTTTGCTCTTGCATTAGTAGATTTTGAATGTTTTTTATATTTTTTGAGAGTTTAAGCACCAACCACAATATGATATTTGATTTTTTTGCTATTTTTTAAATTTACTTATAAATTTTTTTATGAATTTAAATTTTTTGAAAATACATTTGCATTTAGTAAATTTGGTTCTACACACCATGCAAAACAAAATCAATCGTTTTCAAAGTCAAAGCATTTAGTAGAATTGGTTCCACCAATGACATACACTTCATGATTGGAAACTCACATCACGTGACCTGATTTTGTATCGCCCGTTGAACGCATAATGCACGAACCAAAATTCAGTCTGATCCAGTTTAGCTAAATAGCTTTATACACTTTTTTAAATTAATAATTCAATAAATTATTGAAATAAAAAATAAAAAAATATAAAATGTGAGGAATTTATTAATTAACTAAAATATTAAAAAAAATTTGATGAAAATAAAGAGTTAATAAGCTAATTGACTGTATTTATTCAATTGAATTCATTTGTAATCTTTTTACATTTAATAATTTGATACATTTTTTAAAAATAACTTTTATAAAAATTTTAAGTCTAAATAGCTGTTCTGCATTCTCATTATACTAAATAAATAACTTGTTTTTTTTTAAATTACTGTATCTTTTTTGGTTTAATTTATTTAAAGTTTGTTAAATTTATTTATTTAAAGTTAATTGTTAAAAATTTTTGTGTAATAATCTAAAGCAGTTTTATTTAAATTTTGTCGTGAGCCATCGACTTGTCGCCACCAAATTTTTATGGTATCGGAAGAAATATTTTCATACTTGGGAAAAAAATTATTATAATCGGTTCCAGTTTGTGACACTATTTCTTCCTTGTTTTCAAACAAATCATTGAATTCTTTTAAGTTGCTCAGATTGATGCAAATAGCCCATCGATTAGATTCCATTTAGATTTATTTAAAAAAATTTAAATCTCACTAATTTATTTAGCCAACGTTGCCTATGTTCAATCAACGGTTCAATCAATCAATCAAGCAAGATTTTATTTTTTCGTCCACTACACAGCAGATATTTATATTAAAATTCACATATGTTGTTGACAGTGGCGTGCGATGACCTCTGAGACTGGTCATGCAATTGCCATGCCAAAATCTGATCATGCAATCGGGTATTTTATGGGTAGTTAGTGAGTAAGACATGCAATATTTTACGGGTACGAAAAATTCTGTGTGAGATTCTAATTTTTAGTCTTAAGATTTTGGCGTTGTAGACCAAGACATGCAATATTTTACGAGTAGAAAAAAATTGTTTGTGAAATTCAAATTTTTAGTCCTAATATCATGGTGTTTTAAACCGATTTTCGTCCCAAAATTGTAGCGTTCCCTAAAAAAAAAAAAGTTCTTCACTTTCAATTACTCTCAAATTTTATACTTTTCACCCTGAAATTCTATCAGTTAAAGTCTATTATGAGGGAAATTAAATTTTAGTAACCCGTGTTTAGGGAGGCTCATAGGTGCTACACCTTTCTCAAAGGTGACCTGGAAGAAGTTGTGATAGGGTATACTCATTCCTCCCAACATATCGAAGATAAGCTCACAACCGGATGTAGTTTATTCTCACATCCACAGAATGTTGAAATGTTTTGACATATAATAGACGTAAATGGTTATGTAAGTATAGCCTATAAATAATTAACATAAACATAACATATAATCATAGCCACACCAAGCTGGAGGGCAAGGGCGGCAATTGGCACACCGAGACACATCATTGGCAATTTCACAATTTTTCCAGCATTGAGCATGCGTTATTTGGGATGAAAAAAGTTTTTTTTGTAGGTATTTTTTGAATAGAATTACTTTTATTTTATTGTGAAAAAACCGATTTAGTTTTTAAAAAAGTGGAAGCCTATAATTTTGGTTTTTGGGCACTCGTCACATAAAATTCCAGCAAAGATTGTTTCACCCCCAATTTTTTATTCTGGGAGCGGCAAACCAGGACACTAGTTAATAGAAAAAAATTCGTCCCTAAAAACTAGTGTTCTCTAAAAGAAAAAAGTCTTCACTTTGTATCCGTTTCCGATTTCTTGGTTTTCATCCGAAGAATTTTTAATTAGTCTCGGATTACTTGATTTTCATCCCAAAACAAAAATACTCTCTTAAAAAAAAAATCTCTCCCTATAACACAGTGCTTCTCATCCCCTGGGTCGCCGTTTAGTTTAATTGGGTCTCCGACAAGTGTAGGCTGGTTGTGTAACAATTAAACCATTTTTGTTCTTTTGTGTCAATTTGGACCTACTTTTGGGTCGCGACCTAGGGTTGACCCAAAATTTTTACTTTATAAAGAACGAAAATTTGGGACAAAAAATGAGAAATCCGAGACTATTCAAGTGACGACTTTTTTTTTGGAGAACACTATGATTTTGGGACGAAAAATCAGAAATCCGAGATTGAATTCAAAGCAAGACCTTTTTTTAGAAAACACTTTGATTTGGGGACAAAAATTGGTCTACGTCTTAGAACCCCACACAATTTTTTGTCCTACCCACAAAGTATTGAATGTCAATTGCATGACCAGCCTCAGAGGTCATAAGTTTAGTTCCCTTATTATGCTTGCAATAACGTCTAAAAAAAATATTGGGTCGCCAAAACTTTACTCTCGATTTCCGCTTAACATTTGGGTGGCCACAAAAAAAGGTTGAGAAACACAGCTATAACACCTAAAGTACGGTAGTGAAAATTAGATGATTTAAACTTTTTATTTTCCTCAATCTTACGTCATAAACTTATCCATATTAAAATAATTTTATATTAAGGATATATATTATATTTTATATTAAAGATATATATTAAGTATATAAATGTTATATTAAGAATATACATTAAAAAATAAAATTATTTAATAAAAAAAGTTTATTAAGGACGTTTCGAAATTATTACTCATTCCATTATCAACTGCGTAAAATTCTTTATATTTTACATGGTCGTGCTTCTTTATAACTTTTCATGGTCGTAATCGTACGTCCTTATATATTGGCTATAGTTTTTATCCTAAAATTTAATGAAAACTTACTCTCTATCACGCCTTACAATTTAATTTAAAAAGTTCGTTATTTTCAACAATTGCATCATTAACAATCTGACCAATTTTTGTTCACGCTTTTGCAAAAACAAACCAAACTTTTATGTAGTTCAATATATAAATCAATGTATTTTTTGACGACTCAGTCGTCCAAAGGAGCATGCAGTCAAGCGTACGAATGACGACGCTCCTGTCGACGTTCTTTTAATAAAAAAACAAACTGAGAGAAAAGAGTTTCTCATCATGGTATGTATGTCGTTGGTTCTACACAACACACAAAACAAAACAAAATCAATTAAATTACGGTAAAATATGGTAATCATGACAGTTTTACAATTCGCATTATTAATAAATAAATAGCATGGTCATAACTATAGAGAACCTTCAATCAATACAGAAAGTTACACATTTCACTTTATATGATTTTTTTCTCTTTTACGGAATGGTTGGCATTCCGTAAAAGAATGTGTGAGCATTTCGTTTTAAGATAAAATCTTATAGTAATTCTAAACACTTTCAAATAAAATTGTTTCTGATTCTAATTCAATATTTAAAAAAAAAAATATATATATATAATGATTTGTTTTGTCCGCTCTGTTCCCAAATCTATAAGTTATGAAGCGGCAACCGCATCTGTTTTTCCAGAAATTTTGCGAGTTCTTTTTTATTTGTTACTGAAAAACTCGTCGATCTACTCCTGAATGTTGTTTTGCTATATACTTGTTAAAAATTTTGTCTCAGATTTTATTATTATTATTTTAGTATTGATTTTTATATTTATTAATTTTATGTGTGATATTTTTACAAAATATATAACGTGTTGGCTGATTGTAAAAAGTCGATCTTTATTTAAAAAACTGTTTTCCACGTTTTAGCTTCAATCTTGCTCATTAAACAAAATTCAAAAGTATTTAAAAATTCTTTTTGCAAAGCACTCATCAGTCACAAAAAAACAAAACATGAATCACTACTATAATTAGGAACTGCAATTTCTATCAGTATCACTTTTTTGCGAGTACCAATAAATTTCCTTTTTTAAATGACGTTTACAAACATATTAAACTACAAACAAACACTAAAGCATCAAAAAAATATAAATAGCTTCCAAAACACAATTTATTTCCACTCTGTGGCAACTTAAACT
This sequence comes from Diplosoma virens, assembly GCA_963680785.1. NCBI lineage: Eukaryota > Metazoa > Chordata > Ascidiacea > Aplousobranchia > Didemnidae > Diplosoma > Diplosoma virens. The sequence continues at coordinate 32,574,913 of OY796886.1, forward strand.
TTTCAATTTAGAAACAGACCAAACTATTGAAATATATTTTTAAGTCTCTTAGAAACTAGTCTTTATGAAACTATTTAAATTCAAGTTTGGATAAATAGTTCAATGAGTTAATATTTTGACTTGTGAACAAAAAGACTTAGATTGGATCGCAATAATTTTTTTGGATTTTAATTGTGTCATCGGAAAAACAACTTCACAATAAATACCAAAATTGAGTCATGCTACTTACTTGGAGCAGTGACTGACACTTAAAACATGAAATAGGAAATATAAAAACCGAGTCATTATCAAAATAAACATAAGAAACACGATCAATTACATCTGGTAATACAAATTGGCCATACAAAAACTCAAGCTCTTTTTCCAGTTTTTGATCTTATTGAAGTACAAACGTCACCTTATTTGTTTATCGTTTTTAATAAGGTTGTTCAAAGTTGTTTTTTTTTTATAAAATAGGTGGTTTTGAACAAAAAGCTAGGAAACTTTAATGTAAATAAGCTAACTACATTTGAACATACAACCCAACCAAAACAATCTCTTAAAACGAAATTAAGAAATTAATTTTTTTCCTGAAAACAACACGTTTAAAAATAGGTAATAAAGTTATTTCACATTGTTAGAAGTATTGTATGAAAACCGTAAGAATACGTCGTTAGTTTAAATCTGTAAATACGTAACAATGAATAACTAATATATACAATGAAAACAAAACACTCTCAGCATAACTACGTAAAGCATATCACTAAGTCTAAAGACTAATTTTGATATATGTTAACTGCTTAAAAACATAAATATTTGAACAAAAAGTAATTAACTGAAAAAAATCTAAAAAAGTTTTTATCTTACCAACACATCGAGGCGGATTTCTATTCCATCTTCCATTAGCATTGCATCTAGCTGTCAAACTGCTTTGTCTAGATCCTTCTATTAAATAGTTTTCATGGCAGCGATATGTTATAGATTCACCGACTCTTCGTGTTTCAACAGGAAGATTGAGTGATACGAAATTCGGAAGTTCGGGAACGGCACAACCATTTACTAATCAAAACACCGATTTCATTTAATTGCCGCTTAATTACAAGTTTTTTTCGGCTTTTTTGCATCTAATTGATAAACACGAAGCTATATGTAATTTTAATTGATTAGAAAGGAGTAATTCAAGGTGAAGTGAACGAGGTGAAACAAGGTGAAAACCAAAAATAAACTTTAATTTTATTTTTGATCAGTTTTTCACTCCTTTTTGAGGTAAACAGAAAATCTTTTAAGAAAAGAAAATTAAAGTCTTTTTCCTTTTTGAGTCTTCACTTTGCTTTTTTGCATAGTACACATCATGTTTGGCGGACCGCATTTGGTCCTCGGCCATAGTTTGCTTACCACTGGTTTAAATAAGGGAGGTTTAAGGGGCCAGGGTCCCCAAAAACTTTTTAAACAAGTGATTATTTAATCCACGGTATCATTATTATTATCAGTATCTTCTTTATTAATCCTCCTAACTTGCTAAAAACCTGCTAAGGCAGCGGTTCTAAAACTGTGCGCCGCGAAAGCATGCGAAAGTTGTTGTACTTACTGTTTTTCTCACAATATTTGCAGTGTGAAAGTTGTTAGCAGCAACGTTCCCTCTAAGAGCTTCCTTAGTGTGCGCGGAATGAAAGCCGTGTGAGCAGTGGTGGATATTGGGTGAGGCGAATGAGGCAGTCCCCCCTCGAAAACAGCACATACAGTTTTGAATCCGTTGCAGATGTTTTTTCAGAGAACGATTCTGATCGAGGACTTTTTTTGAGAACACCCTGATTTTGGGAGATGAAATCGAAGTGAATACCTTTTTTTTTTAGAGAACACTCTGATTTTCGGAGAAAAATAGGGAAATCGGAGATGAAATCAAAGTGAAGACCTTTTTTTTTAGAGGACACCATGAGTTTCGGAGAAAAAAAGGTTGCTCAAAGAAGTAATTGAACTGAAGACCCTTTTTTCATTAAGGCGCCGCGAGTATTGTTAAGTTTTCAAAGGGCATCGTGAAAAAAAAGTTTGGGAACCGCTGTGCTAAGGCATTAAAATTAGGGCTACTGTCAAGCAAATACCTCGATCTGCTTTTGGAGATGCCAAGATATTGCTATCCGATTGAAAATTTTTATTTGTTTTTTAATTTTGCATTTAGAGATTTGATTGGAATTTAGAGCTGCATATAAAAACGACAAGCAAAGGAAACTTTTTTTCTCAAGAACAACAGAATAACGAGAATAGGTTTTAAACACACAACGCTTCGATCGCTTTGCCATCAATACGGCGCTCTTACCTAATAGTCCAGATTCCTACTCATTAAGTTTTTGGGCTATAAGTTTTTACTTTGGGGTTGATTTAAACAGCTCAAAGTATATTAAGTCAAATTGGGCTTCTGATATTGCTCTTATGGTAACTACAGTAGAAACACATTAGGTTTTGCGTCAACCTGTAAGACCTGTAAAATTATACCGTACAATAACTGAAGAGTTCGTAGGTTTCAGTCTTTCAATTAATTAAAGTTGAAAAGAACTGGCGCTAATCTTTAAGGAGAAGTTAAAAAATTTAAGTGTTTACATTGAAAAAAGTAAAGGCCAAGGCTACAACGGTGATGGTACTATGATGAGTAAAATGAAAGACTTTGCGAGCATTATTCAAAATAAAAACTTTCTTGCACAGCCAGTACGTTGCTTCAGCCATAAACTGAACTTATTTTTGTCAAAATCATGCGGTTTGGGACCCATTTGCAACATACATTACTTTCAATTTTGACCAAAATTTGTGACTGTAATCAAATCGTCGTCAATCAAAACTCAAGAACTGGAAAAAATGTTAAATCAGGAATGTTCAACTTGCGGCCCACTAAATGTTTTTATGCGGCCCACTACTCACTCAAAAACTGTTTACCTATATATACATAATTGTACAGAATTCAATGTCACTGCTGTGGTAGTAACGTGTAGGGAGACAAAGTGAATATGTCAGTTGATTGCCAATCTTAAGTGACCTTTCAAAACTAACCAACAAACTTTTGTGGGCAGACCTTGTCATAAATACGCTTGCCCAAAACATCATTTTCAATATTCACATATTGTTTTGCGATTGAATGGATATTGATTGTGTTATATTGAAACATTTGTACAATATCACGTCATGGTTAGTTAATGAGTTTGGTGGTAGTAAAAATAGTAAATTTGAAATAATGCGTAAAGATTTGGAATAAAATTACATGAACCGGATAATTGGTCGAATAGGAATTTTGGTCGAGATGAAAACTTGTTGATAGGAAAGGGTTTAGGCTTAGGGTTAGAGTTAGTGTTAGGGTTAGGATCAGGAGAGAAAAAATAGGATAGGAAAAGACAAATTTTCATCTCGACCAAAATTTCTATTTGATCAATTTTCATTTGAGCAAAATTCCTAAACCCTAAGACTACATTATTATTAGTGATGCTGCTAGCGATAAAAAAGGAACCATGTTGATCTATTAGGAGGGTGGAAAGAGGCAGAACTGATGCTTATACTTTATTTTGAAGGCGCTCTCATTTCAGGAATATACGAGCTCTGGCCTGTATACATTTGTTTAATTGCATAACAATTATAGAGTTTCATCTTTTACTAATATTTCTAATGAATAAATCAATTTTAAATTTAAATTTTTAATTGTTTTCAACAACATCATTTGGAAGAACATCAATTGTGGGTCAGACGTAAACAGGAATGGGGCGGAGAGTTTATTCTTTTATTGGCCCAGGCTGCTGTACTGCCCGAATCAGATGCTGGCAGTGATTGTTTTAAGCCAGCATCGGGTTTTGTCTTTCAAAACCCCAGATCTCATGCTCCATGTGATGTCCGATATAAGAGGCATGCTGTTAGGGCATAATTTGGGTTTTTTCGAGGACGCTGCATTTGCAATTCAGTGAAGGAGCGAGACCCCATAATTGCTTGTACGAATGGAATCCCCAACACAAGGTTCGCAGGCAATTAAGCTTAACCTAAGCTATTAGGGATAAGCCCATTCCAACAGTCTCGTACTTGTCATGGGTATGAAAACACGGAGGCTGGGTGTATTTTCACATTACTCTGTGCTCCATCTATAATCCGTCCACTGAAAAATGCGAATGTTAAGTCCGGCAAGGTTGTTTGATAGACTTCGCGCACCTGGCACAAAAGCCATCTAGATCTTAGTCTCTCTCTTGTGGAGTATCTGAGAAGCCATTTAAAAGACATGCAACATATGCTAGGGTTAAAGGTTCCACTGTAATCCAAGAAAACTGTCTCTCCTATTCCGCGAAGTTCAACTGGCTAGATGCCTGAAAGCATTGGTAGGCGGAACGTGGGAGTGAGACGCAGGCATCAGTGATTATGCGCAAAGCGTCATTCAGAACACTGTCTATGAGGCAAGTGTGAACGCTGCAACACCAGACTGGTGCGCAGTACTCATCTGTTAAATAGACCAGAGACAGGGCAGCTATGCACAGTGTTTTGACACCAGGACCCCAACCTGAGCCTACAAGTCGCCTCAACAGTGTGACATGTAAAAGTATTTTTTTGCGAATCCCATTAGATATGACAGAACGAGAGTAATCTCTCCTGTTTTACTTCGAGATATGTAGGGGTTGAACAAAATGATAAAAGTCTATTGTTGTTGTAGATTTTTAGCCTACGTTTGGCCTTTCGGTTAATTCAATGAAAGGCTGTTGTCACTGACTGAATCTGACTAAGCTTCAGCTTCCTAGTCAAGAGATTCGCTGAAAATGTAGACATGTCTTAACTTAAAGTCCCCTCCAAGTCTTTCCGGTTTCTAGAAGAGTACAACAATGCTAAGTCATTTTCATAAGAAAATTTTCTGAAAACGGTGGAAGGCATGAGTATGCATACATGTTGAATAAGAGAGGAGCCAAGACAGAACCCTGAGAAACGCCGTTTTTCAAGCGGCATAGTCTGGTTTGCTTGCTGTCCCCCGTTGTAAAGGTAAAACTTTTTCTGTTTTCAACAAGCTCCATAATCATTCTGACCATGTGCTTATCTGGCAGAAGTCTCAGGAGCTCTCCGGTAAATTTACAGTCCCAGACTGTGACATACACAGTATAACTATTAGATAGATAAATGCGGCACCAATCTTCTTCTTGGCCTCAAAACATTCTCAATGTTTGTGTCAATAAAACAACTTGATCCGCGACTGACTTCCCGCATCAAAACCAAGCCTACTCTTTAAGGAGGAATGGATCAATAGTTGGTTTGACGCAGATGTAGATAAGCCTCTCGAGAATCTTCTAACAGAGAGCAGAGATCTCGGTCCACAACTCTTCGGTCTTTTAGGGGCTTCAGGACGTTTAAGATCGCGACTACAAGGGCTTTTTTTTAGATGTTGGGAATTTTGAGTCGGCGCAAGCAGGAAGAAAGAAGTCACATCACCAGGACTTCAAAGCAACTGTTGCATGAATATTTTTAATACTAATTGGATAATGATTTTAATTGTTTAATCAATTTCAATTTTATGTTTTAATTCCCATCATTTGGTCATGGCATCAAATACTAAAAAGAAGAAATTTTATATACACATACTTTTGCGGCCCGCCAAATATACATACATTTAAATTCGTAATTAGGCCCATTATGAAAAAGATTGGACATTCCTGTGTTAAATTGATTCCATTCAGATGAAATAAAAAACACTATTTAGTTCGATTATGTTCTTTATAATGAGTACAACTATATGATGCTGTAATAGTGTTTAGAGAAATGACCGGACCTACTTCAGCATTTCTGTATGGAACAGTTCTATTGTCAGCAATTCAATATTAATATGCGGTATTCTTAGTTATTATATTGAAAGTTTGCAAATTTGTAATAGTTCACAAAGTATAAGTTAGTTAAGGATTGCAAAAAGTCAATTAACATTTAAGGCAATTGCAATTTCAAGTCCACTCTGCAATACCTGCAAACAGGAGCTGCAGAAAATAGCTTCACGATATTGTGCTGAGGCTAAAATTTATTGCAAAAAAAAGAAGGCAAGTTGAGATTGCCTTGGTGCTAGAGTTTAACATTGGTTTGCGCTTTAGCGGCAAGATAAGATAAGATTGATAAAAAAAATCTGATTTAAAAAATAGGCTTATTGTAGCAAAAGATCAATTTTTTCAACAATATCAGTAAAACTTTGCATTTTAATCGGTACTTTTCTTGTAACAAGTGTCACAGCAAAAATAACGTTCCGTTCTCTTTAATGAGTCACAACGTAAATTCTAGGTGTCTGCAGCGGGGCCGAGTGTGTAGTAGCAATGTTTTATGGCAAACATGGTAGTGATCGACACGGTCGCTGTTCAAAACGGAATTGCATCATTCTGTAGTGTGGTTCGGAAAAACAATTTCCATCTTATCAAGCAGCTTTAAAATTTATTTCTATCTGTAATAAAAAACAAAAAAAATTTCAACTGAAAAGCAATATCTTGACATCTTCGAAAGCAGGTCGAAGTAATCACTTGAAGGTTGTTATAGGTATAACGCTTCAAGCGAGTTAAGAGAATAGTGATAATAATAATAAAAAGTGTCAATAAAGACGCCTCATTTCTCTGGTTTTACTTGCTAGAAGTCCACTGTGCTAGTAATCCCACTCTGCATCTAAAAAAATTGTTTATATAAGCAGTAGATACCCTCAAAATACTAAGTTACAAATTTTACTTCAATAATCTTTGTTTAAATTTTTTTGTTGCTCTTTGCCAATATTTTTGTAGTTATAGCCTTTGTAAGAGTAAAATTTTTGTAGTTTTTAACGTCAATTTGAAAAGAGTATTTCATGACTGCTACATGTAATATAAGCTTTCCAAACAGTGGAAAATATCACGCAGTTTTACTTCTGCTTTTTTTCATGTCTTCTTGTGTGATTGATATTATAAATTTTTGGACCTTCTGTCCCCCGCAAAAAAATTCTAAATCCGCGCATGGCTCTAACACAATGTTTTTCCTACAAAAATTAAAATTGTTTCAAACAGTACTTATTTAAAAAGTATTGAAAAATATTGCTAACTTATGGTAATTAAATAAAAAATTTTCTTACTGAAATTAGTGCAGTAATTTACTTATTTATGGCAACTTCCTGCCCTTGTATTATTCGGTCCAACGTTGCTGAGCAATCCAATTTAATACTCTTAAACACTAGTCACAAAGCAAAGTCCGATGAAAAAAAAATTATGTTCAACATTGTTTAATCAGTAATTATTGTAAAATCATGTACTACAAAATTATAGTAATGAAATGGACTTTTTTACCCAAAACTCTTAAAAAAATATAATAGAGTTTCTCAAAGGGGCCATGAACAGTAGTCTTTTTTAGTCTTCATTCATCTTTTGGGACAAAAGTGAGAGAAAATCAGAGACAGTTTGAAAGTGACAAACTTTTTTTTTTGGTCTTCCCTCGACTTGGGACAAAAATGAAGAAATAAAAGATAATTTCAAAGTGATGTTTTTTTTTCTTTCTCTTTTTTGTCTTCACTTGATTTTCGGAATAAAAATGAAAAACTCAGCGACAGTTTCAAAGTGATGACCTTTTTTTAATCTTTACTAGTCTTTTGGAACAATATTTTAAACATGGAGCCATGGGTATTTAGAGGCTCTGCTGAAAGGGTGTCACAAGCCATGAAAGTTTGAGACTGCTGGACTAGAATGATAACTACGTCTCTAGACTACTATTGTTTTATACGCGTTAAAAGTAGTCCGTCGTAAATAAACTACTTTCCAAAAAAAAATTAAAACTACAGTAATCAACATAATGGGTCTAGGAATTTTGGTCGAATGAAAATTGGTCGACGGAAAATTGGTCGATAAAAATTTTGATCGAGATGAAAACTTGTCTCTTCTTATTCTATTTTTCATATCCTATCCTTTCCTAAAGTTTTCACCTCGACCAATAAGCATTTTTCCAGCCACCTAGTGGACATGGCAACTGTTGTTAACCATTTCAAGCTTCGGCTTTATGATTTTGGTGATAGCATATTTTGGTGATTTAAATTTAAGTTAAGATTTTAAAATTAGTCGAAATTTTACAATCTGTTGGCTATGTAACGAAAAGTAAGTTTTTGCAATTATTAAGCTAGACTTTGCATGTACTCAGATACTTTAGTTATTTATTTTAAAAAATTTCTAAACATCTTTTACACTGTAACTCGCGTTAATTTTGCTTTTAAAATTTATTTAAATCCAATGTTACATAAATTAGATTTAAAACCAAAATTAGGTAGACGACCAAACTATTTTGTAACTGTATTATGGTAAACAGATTTTCTTACTTTAATTTTCTGATACTTATATACACTATTTCTGATAATTCACTTTTACTTGATCAAAATTTGCATTTCAAACATAATTAATCTATGTCCAAAATATCAATTTTGTCCACAATTGTTTGTCATTTTTCGGTAGCTAAGTATTCTTTAAAAAATGGCATTTTTGACTAAAAATTAAAAGTATTTTTTTCTTTGTTCTTGACTTCTCAAATTGCAATAAGGAAAAAAATTTACAAATTAAAATTTTTTATTAGTTTTGTACTTGGCAGGCCCATGTCTCTCTGTAAGTTAAGGAAGTATTTTCAGGTGTCACAGACTTTACTTTGGAATCCAGTTGAACAAGGTAACCCGAATACCTGCGCTGAAATAAAGCTGTGTCTATTTTTTATTTGTTCCGGATCAAGAAGTAGTTTGCTGCAAGCCTGAAGTTTTTCTATACAGTAAACTTCAACTAAGTTCAAAGTGATTTGTTTGAAAAACTTCTCTCCGCACAGACAGATACCATTGTCTCTAACTATTATAAGAAAGAATGTATTACAAAATCAACACAACTACAATTGACAAAAACTCTTCTCCCCGCTTTGCCGAACTTCAAATCGGTTCCAGCGCTGCATTTTAAATTCGCCCGATGCACAAAATATTTCTATCTCGATAGAATTAATCTCCAAAAGCACTGGCGCAAAACAATTCCAACATTTGTTAATTAACACGCTGTAATAACTGGGCTTACTGCTCTCGAATCTACACACTGTAATAATCACTGGAAACTCTGCGCCCGAATCAACACTGGAATCGACTTGGCTTTTTATGTAAACTAAGCGCCCGCTTATATAGAATGGCGTTACGTGATGCTCCATCACAGTAGCGAACGCTATCTCATGCTCGAAGCTTCTACTATCCCAGTGGTTCCCAAATTTTTTTAAAAAAATTCACAACGGACCCCTTGCAATTTTTTTAATGTTTGGCGGCCTTTTCTGAAAGACTAAAAAATTAAACGATCACAACCACAACATCAAAGTACCATATAGTGAAAAAGAGGCCTACACAGAGCAAAAATATACAGTAATTGACGAAGTTTAATGGGATGGGTGCACTTGCTTCGCGGCAATCAATTCGTCTATTTTGGGACTAGTTTTACATAGGGCAACTCTCATGTCGTTTGTGACATCCAGCCTGTTTCGGTATTTGGTTTTGATATGGAGCAAAGTCGAAAAAGCTGCCTCACACTTGTAGGTTTTTGCAAATGGTATGAGCACTTTTAGAGCCATCTTTGCAAGATCTGGATAAGTCTGTGCCGTTGCTATCCAGAAGTCACTGCAACACATTTCACGGTGAAGATTTTTTGCACTTCCATCATTAGCCATATCAATAAACTGTTCTTGAATTTGACTGTTAGTTGAAGGCAAATTGTCCAATTCGAGTCCAAACGGAGAGTTGATGAAACGATAAAGTTTATCAAATTCTTGTAAATTCAAAAAATAGCGGGAAATTTCTTCACTGAGAATAGAAACGTGCCGCTTCATCACTTCGAGGATCACATCATTCATTTGAAGTTCATTTTCATCCAAAAATTCATTGAGGTATGAAAAAGAAGCAAAATTTTTTTTGTCCAGTTTGGAATGCCACAGTGAGAGTTTCATGTTAAAAGCCTTCAACTTTTCATGGCAGTGGAGCACGTTTACTTCTTTGCCTTGCAGTGCCAGGTTTACGGAGTTAACGGATTCAAAGATTTCCACCAAAAACGACAGGAACATCAAGAAACAATCATCAGAAAAGTTTTTGTGCATGTCTGGTTTTACATCGCGTAGAAATTCGTGTATTTCTTTTCGCAAAACGAAAACTCTCTTCAGCACTTTCCCTTTTGACAGCCATCGAACGCGTGTATGCAACAAAAGATTTTCGAACACGGAATCGCTTTCTTTGCACAATTTCGCAAAAAGGCGAGAATTAAGTGCATTCGCTTTTATAAAATTCACTGTTTTAATTACCTTGTCAAGAACATGGGATAATTCATCGGGCATTGTTTTGACCATTAAAGCCTGATGGTGAATGATAGAATGAGTACCAACAACGTTTGGGGACTTTTTTTCACCAAAGTCTGAAAACCAGAGCGACAACCGAGCATTGCTGGAGCGCCATCGGTGCAAACGCCAATAACGTGCTTCCATTGGATATCGTGCTTCTCAAAAATCTATCAACTTTGTTAAATATGTCTTTTGCCGTTGTTCTTGTGTCAAGCCTTTCGCAAAACAAGAATTCATTTTCCAAATGTTCTTCATGAATGTAGCGTACATATACGCAAACTTGAGCTAGATTAGCAACGTCTGTTGTTTCATCAAGCTGAATTGCGAAAAAGTTAAACTTTGAATTTTGTATCTTCGAAACTACTTGTGACAAAATGTTGTTGGACAGCTCAGCAATTCGCCTACTTACAGTATTATTTGAAAGAGATACTTGTTTCAATTTCTCCACTTCAGAATTGCTCAGTAAATTTGGCATAATAATTTTGCAACAAGGCATGATCAATTGTTTACCGATGCTGTGGGGCTTTTTGGCAACTGCAATTTCTCTTGCAACATCATAGGAAGCTTTTAAAGCAGCTGTACTTTCTTTAAAAAACTTTCCCGTACTATCAAGTCTAGCATTTTCTAAATTTCGACCATGACATTTAAAGAAGTCTACGCCTTTGTTTGTTGAGTTGGGATGATGCGTTTCCAAGTGCCTCTTCAATTTGCAGGGCTTTAATGAAGAGCTTGTCAACATTTTGTGGCATAAAACGCACTGTGGTTTCTTATTTGCATTAATGAGTATGGATTTTTATTGCATTGCATTAATTGTATTCCTCTTCTTTCCAATGCATACCTCCAGCATTCTAATTTCCGCTCCACTTTTTCCCTGATCTCTTTGCAAATCATAATATCATCAGCAAACAGCATCGTCCATAGTGGTTCTCTCCTTACTTCATCCGTTAGCCTGTCCATATTCACTGCAAACAGGAACGGACTTAACGCTGATCCCTGGTGCAGTTCAACCTTAACTTTGAAGCTTTCTGTAGTTCCTACTGCACACCTTACCATTGTTTCGCTTCCCTCATACATATCCTGTACAAGTCGCACATACTTTTCCACTATTCCTGATTTTCTCATACAGTACCACAGCTCTTCCCGTAGAACCCTGTCGTAAGCTTTCTCTAGGTCTATAAATACACAATGAAGCTCTCCTTGACCTTCCCTGTACTTTTCCATCAACATTCTTAGAGCAAACATGGCATCGGTGGTTTCCTTTCCTGACATAAATCCATATTGCTGTTTGCTGATCTTTACACTATCCCTTAGTCTGGCTTCAATAATTCTTTCTCATACCTTCATTGTGTGTTTCATTAGCTTTATTCCTCTCTAGTTTCCACAGCACTGTGCAACCCTTTGTTTTTATAGGTTGGGATAAGCACACTCTTTCTCCATTCTTCTGGCATCCGTTCACCCATTAATAGTCTGTTGAACAGTCTGGTCAAAAACTTTATCCCCATCTTTCCCATGCACTTTCAAACTTCTACTGGCACCTCATCTGGACCAATCGCTTTACCGTGTTTCATCCTTTTTAGTGTGTTCTTCACTTCTTCTTGCAAAAAGGAGTCATATTGGATTTTACTTTCTTCATTTTATATAAACCAAACATTAAAAAAAATATAATACAAAAAAAAGAAACGTACGAAAACGTTTGTAATATAATTCTTTTTTAATGTAATTACATAACAATTGGAAAAAGCAGCCATATTCAATTTAAGATTCTTCATTTTTTTATCAACCAAACATTAAAAAAAAATTATATTACAAACGTTTTCGGACGTTTCTTTTTTTTTTCCTATATTTTTTTTAATGTTTAGTTTATAAAAAAATGAAGAAAGTTAAATCCAATATGGCTTCTTTTTGCAATTGTTGTGTGGTTAAAAAAACAATTCTTTGCCGAAACTCTATTTCTAAATTGAATAAGAAAAATCTGTTTACCATAATACAGTTACAAAATAGTTTGTTTGTCTACCTAATTCTGGTTTTAAATTTAATTTACGTAATATTGGACTTAAATAAATTTTAAAAGCAAAATCAGAGTTGTAAACGGGCCGACTAGTTCAGGCCCGAAAAAGACTGAAAATTAAGTTTAATCAAAAACACGTTTAAGTTTTGTGTTTTTGTGTCTTTGATTGAACATTTTTGTGTTTTTATGTTCACAGCGATTCAATCAAATACACAAAAGTGTTCAATCAAAGACACAAAACACAAAACTGAAACGTGTTTTTGATTAAACTTAATTTTTAGGTTTTTTCGAGCTTGAACTGTCGGCCCGTTTACAACTCTGAGCAAAATTACCGCGAGTTACAGTGTAAAGGTGTTCAGAAAATTTTTTTAAATCAATAACTATAGTATCTAACTATACGCAAAGTCTAGCCTAATAATTGCAAAAACTTAGTTTTTATTACATAGCCAACAAAGTGTAAAATTTAAGCTAATTTTGAAATCCCAACTCAAATTTAAATCACCAAAATAAGCTATTCACCTTACGACTTGGGTGTTAAAACAAATTACATAAAACCGAAGCTTGTAATGGTTAACAGCAGTTATCGTGTTTACTAGGCGGCTGGGAAAAGACTTTTGAATTATGTATATTATGTATATTTCCTATCGATAAGTTTCATCTCGACCAATTTTCCGTCAATCAGTTTTCCGTCGACCAATTTTCATTCCACCAATTATCCGGTTCCCAACATAATTTATTTAAAAAGTATAAAAATATTGCTAAATTTTATGGACTAAATCACTGTTTTTTTTATTGATTACAGCTACCCGATATTATACTGACTTGGCTGTCACCCATTGCTGCTTAATAGCCTGTTGGAGGCCTTAAAGTTATTTGGAATTAGTTTTAGTTTTTTGTGTAAAGGTTTAGCCTGTGTTGCAAAAAATGCCTTAATGTAGCCTTAGCAAAAATAACGTATAGTGCCAAATTGCAACAAAATTGTTGGGAAATATAAATAATTTTTACACCAACTTTCAAACAATAAGTGGCATAAAAAATACCTAAGTACAAATTGCAGCCAATTATAGTTGAAAAATGCCTAATGTAATTTTGGATGCAAAAATTTTATAACATAACTGATTTCCTACAATTTTTATTGGTTTATGGCTATTTTAACTGAGTCTGTTAGTTGGAAGTAAAATAATCCGGAAATTGCTGAATTTAACCTATTAACACATAAGGGACACCGGTGTGCCATGTTACATAAACTAACCAAGGTGGTATCTTAAAATGTTATTAGAACAGTTACTGTATTTAAAGTCATGTAAAAACACTGTTTCTACATATTAGACCTTTACTTGATCAAAATTTGCATTTCAAATATGATTAATCTATGTCCAAAATATCAATTTTGTCCACGGTTATTTGTCATTTTTTGGTAGCTAACTATTTTTTAGAAAACTGCATTTTTAACTAAAAAATGGAATATTTCTTTCTTTATTCTTTGACTTCTAAAATCGCAATAAGAAAAAAATTTACAAATTAAAATTTTTTATTAGTTTTGTACTTGGCACACCCATCTCTCCGTGCTTTAAGGGAATATTTCCGAGTGTCACAGACTTTACTTTCGAATCCAAGAGGACCAGTTGAACAAAGTAACCCGAATACCTGCGCTGAAATAAAGCTGTGTCTACTTTTTATTTATTCCGGCTCAAGAAGTAGTTTGCTGCGAGCCTGAAGCTTTTCTAGACAGTAAGCTTTAACTAAGTTTGAATTGATTCGTTTGAAAAAATTCTCTCCGCACAGACAAAGACCACTGTCTCTAACTAGAAAAAATGTATTACAAAATCAACACAACTACAATTGATAAAAACTCTTCTCCCCGCTTTGCCGAACTTCAAATCGGTTCCAGCGCTACACTTTAAATTTGTCTGATGCACAAAATAATTCTATCTCTAAAGAATTAATCTCCACAGACACTGGCGCAAAACAATTCAAACACTTGTTAATTAAAACACTGTGACGACTGGGCTCACTGCTCTGAAATTTACACACTGTAATAATTACTGGAAACTCTGCGCCCGAATCAACACTAAAATCGACTTGGCTTTTTATGCAAATCAAGCGCCAGCTTATATAGAATGGCGTTACGTCAGGGGTCTCCAACTGAAAGTTAGCCATGGGCCACTTTTTTAAATTTCTAGGCGCCGCGGGCCACAATCCAATACACATAGTACAAAGATAATACATAAATATGCAACAAAAGAAATTTATTTATGTTTTATAAAACTGTGCTTCAATGATGCACAAAACAAGTCGAATACGTTTATTTGCTTGTACTGGATGTTTGGCAACGTTTTGTAGCAACGAGTGACTCGATGTTGGGCCTTATTTTACGCTGGTTTGCTAGTCTTAACACAGCATGCAAATGTTCGTCTGTCAGTCGTGTGCGGAGGGCGGTTTTATTGATTTTCATTGTTGAAAAAAACTGTTCGCAAACATATGTGCTGCCAAACATCGCAAGTATACGACGGGCGTGTGAGAGCAACTTTGGGAACCTTTCCTCTGAAACATACTGGTAAAACTCTGGAACATTGACTTCTGCGTACTTTTCTTTCATCAATGTGTCACATTGAATATCCAGCAACTCCATCTGAAACTCCGCTGACACTGATTGAACATTCACAGACATAGGCGTAGAAAACAGAGTGAATTCCTTTTCGAGCGCCAAAAAGTCTTGAAATCGACAGTCAAATTCCTCATGTAACGTCATAATTTTATCTGCATATTGCTTCATATCGTAATTATCAACGTTTTTCAGAGATGACAGAGTTGGAAAATGGGCAAAATTTCCAATTTCTAATTGGGTTGCCCATAACAACAACTTGCACTTGAACGATTTGATGGCATCAAACATGGCTGTTACCACCTTAGTGCGACCTTGCAAGGTGGTGTTCAGATCATTCATATGCGATGTAAGATCACATAGAAATGCTAAGTCAGAATTAAACTTTGATTCACCTAGTTGCGGAATTTCGGCGTTTTTTAAAGCCATGAAAAGACCAATCTCTTCCCTCAAAGCGAAAAATCGTTTCAGTACGTTACCACGGCTGAGCCAGCGGACATCAATGTGGTATAGGAGTTCACCATACTCACTTTCCATAGCTTCGAGGAAAGACTTGAATTGCCGATGGTTAAGAGCCCGTGATCTAATAAAGTTCACAGTTTTTACCACGACGATCATGACATTGTTCATATCCAAGCGCTTTCCACAGAGAGCCTCTTGGTGAATAATGCAGTGTATTGCTTGGATAGACACGCTAAGTGTCTGCATTTTATCACGGAGAAGACCAACCAAACCCACTCTTTCTGATCGCATTGCAGGTGCCCCATCTGTTGCCACCGATACCAACTTATGCCAATTAAAATCTGCTCGTTCGACACAATTTTCCAACTCACGAAATATATCTACACCAGTTGTTGTTCCTTTCATTGGAATTAAATCTAATAATTCTTCCGTGATATTCAAATTTTTGTCCACGCCACGAACAAACACTGCGCTCATAGCAGTATCGGAGATGTCCGTACTCTCGTCCAGTGCCAGCGAAAAGGCTTCAAATTTTTTTCCAATTGACGAAAGTTGTTGGTACGAATCAGCTGCTAATTCTGTTACACGTCTGGCCACCGTGTTAGCGGAAAGACTGATGTCCTCAAAGCACCTGGACTTTTCTGGACATAGAATTTCACAGGCTTTCAACATACACTGCTTAATAAACTTTCCTTCGACAAAAGGACGTGAAGATTTTGCAATCATCTCGTTTATTGCAAAACTTGCCTTCACAGAGGCTTCGCTGGCTTTGTTTATATCCGTAAAATAATTTTTCTGTTTCACAAGTGAGGATTTTAATTCTGACACCTTTTCTTGACGCATTTTTCCTTTATAGACATGATACTTTTTTTTGTGTAATGACTCGTAATGGCGTCGTATATTGTATTCCTTATGAACAGCAAAATTGCGCAACATATCAGACACTGAACCTTCTCATTTGAATTGCAAACAAAATACAGCTCCTCCCACTTCTCCTGAAATTTTCTGTGCTCTTCTGAACATTTTCGTTTCTTGGACATTACTTATATTATAAAATTTAGCTGATTTGATTCTCCGCAGTTCTGCCGTAACTGCAACAACAAATTCAAAAAAATTAACGCTGCTTCGTGCACTCGTGCAAATTTCTGATTATGAACCTCACACCAATTACGCTACAATGAACTGACTGAAACTTGTTTATTACATCACAATGAAGATTTGATAATTACAAATGAAGACGGTAGGGTAGAGGCTTATGCTTAATATTTCAATGTTGCAAATCGTTGATGCGATAAATAAAATAATGCGTTTTTGTTTTTTAACCACGGCGCGGGCCGCATGAAATTGTCTCGCGGGCCGCGTGTTGGAGATCCCTGCGTTACGCGATGCTTCATTACAATAGCGAACGCTATCTCATACTCGAAACTTCTACAATTCACTACGGCAAAGCTCACACTCGGTCATCGCATGCTTCTACAGGAAAACGACCAATCGCAGAATCGCGACAAAAGCGCATTACGTCATTAACTGTCTAGCATGAGAGATTCAGAACAATTGTAAAGCAACTTGCAAATAATTTAAGTAAGACAAGGGGGAGCCTTACCGACTG
The DNA here is from genome assembly GCA_963680785.1 of Diplosoma virens. Taxonomy (NCBI): domain Eukaryota; kingdom Metazoa; phylum Chordata; class Ascidiacea; order Aplousobranchia; family Didemnidae; genus Diplosoma; species Diplosoma virens. The sequence continues at coordinate 32,591,896 of OY796886.1, forward strand.
TACGATTATTATTTGGCTATAAGAATATTATGTCATAAATATTAAAATTATTCTAAAAGAGAACATAGACTATAGTTTTATGAAATTAAAATTATTACGAATAAAGTGAGACACCGAGAAAATCTCGTTTCGCATTGCAAGGAATATTTTTGCTTAAAACTTTTGTTGATATGATGCCAATTGGAAAACACTACCACAAGGAGTTTTTTAACTAAGAACCGAGCTTCTCTTGTGGGGCCTAAACGGTTTATAAGAGGGGCGCGAGTAACTGGGTAGAAACTGAAAAGATAACTGCGTTGACATAAAATAAATAAAAAAAGGTATGCCAAGGATTATTTAAAGTATGATTTTATAGATTCCATGGTAAATATTTATGTGGTATCACAACGCGTGATATGCTATAAAAATCTCAGCAATCATGCAATGTGATCAAGTCGTTTGCAACGTCATCTGCAGACAAAATACCCTGGCCATAAAAATAAGTCTTTAGCTTTTTTTCAAAGAAAGAAAGACTTAACAAAAACTCATCTTTAAGCTTTTCGTCCGACATTCGTGAGAAGATAAACGATGGAAGGAACAAAAAATTTAATGGATTTTGTAATAAAGCTGAACGAAAATGATTAGATGTTTGAGAGAAGCGTCACAACACGTGATCAAAAAAAGAGTTTCAAGTTGTAAACAAACTCTTTGAATTTCAACTTTTATGGACTACTTACACAAAAAGCTTATTAGTCAACTGATTTTAATTTTCATATAGTTTGATATTAGTTTGAAAATAGTTTCACTTAAAAATATTTTTGTATTTTTACAAAAATAATCAAGAGACTCTTCTACCCAAAACTGATCGCAATTCTGACAATGCATAGTGAAACATAGGCTAAATTTACCCACTAACACAGCCTTTCAAAACTGAATAGATGAAAGGATGGTGAAACTTAAATGTCAAAATATGACAAATCAATACCTAACGAACAAAATCATTAAAATGGGAATTCAAATTACGAATAAGCTGTAGGTCAAAATCGTGTATAGAATTTATGAATTGTACAGAAAAATTGACAGATGATCCAACATCCATTCATTTAAAAAAAGATTTGGGTGTAGTGACCTTTTTTTAACTGTGTGATTGATTTTTTCATTTACATTTTTATTTCAATTGCCACTAGTTAGTGTTTGTCGTGCAGCAATAGCAACATTAGTAGAAATAATGCATCTCATTCCACAATCAGCCTTCCTTATAAGTGAATTGTGCAGCAATTATTTGATACGTGTCTATTTTTTAGCATTTAAGTTGAGCTATTGTATGAAATAGTATCATATATTCAGAGACGTGCCGTGAAACTCGTTGTTGGTGAGGCACTAATTTTTTAAAGTAAGTTAGTACCAATTTTTATTTAAGAGCAAACAAAAGAATTCTCTACTTAAATAAAAAAAAAAAAATTTGAAGCATTCTCTCACATTTAGCTAACTCTTTTTGAGTTGAAAAAAAATTTTTATTTCATCTTTATATTTATTCTCCTGACTTGCACGAAAGTGTCGGAGGCGCTTTTTACAGGGCAAGCAATTAGCCCGACTCGCTTGCAAAGATGCCAAGATATTCCTGTGCGGTTGAAATTAATTATTTTGGTTGTTTAGTTCTATAGAGGATTGACTAAAATTTAAAACCGCTTGCCAACACCACCAAGCAGGGAAAAGTATCGTTAAGTTTTTTTCCAAGGACACAAAAGAATGGCGTAAGAAGGTTTTGAACGGAGACCGTGTGTCACGCTACTATTTCAATAATTACCACATAGAGCCATTGCGCGTTTCTAAATTAATCGTTTAAATAGAAAATTTGCCATTTTCTTAATTGAGCATCGCCAGGAGCCGGTTTAGAAAGCGCTGCTGTCTAGAGCCGAGCGATTATTGTTGTTTAATGCAATTGTGTAAATTGTATCTGTGACTAATTGCCAGTATTCTTCCATTGTCGTTGTTGCCCTGGACCGCTGTTTGGATTATAGATTAACGCTTGTGAAGTGACTCTGTTTCCGTTGTTGAAAAAAACGGGTATAGAGCGATCCTTCGCACGTTGTCGCTAAAAAGTTATATATATACAGTATACGGCAGTAACGAGAAGAGATGATGCAGATGCAGATTCAGATTCTAGATGTTAGTGCTCTGATGAACGTATTTTGTGCATAATTTAGTGTGTCAATTGTATCTGTCCAGGACCGCAAGTATGCATTAAGCTTTAGGGGGAAACTTTATTATATTCATAATATTCTCTTACTGCTCTTTAAATTCGGTTAAGTAATTTGTGAAGTATAGTTAAATTGTTTGTGAATCGTAGCATCGTGTATATAATTTTGGCGTTTGTTTCAATTCTCGTTTAGTCTTTTACGTTTCTCTAATATAATTATTTTATAATGTAAAACCCACTTGAATGCCTAGATCCTAGGGCCCGCCAGTTCAAAACTCGTATAAGCTCCATTAACAGGCTAGTTGGTTTTCTGCGAACTACACGTAGGGTTCTCCTCTAGTATCTTATTGTTATTCGGGTTAAAAAGAAAGTACTAGTTAGGAAGAGCGTGACACCGTGTTGATCACAAGCACGGCACTTCAACCATCCGACCACGCTTCCGAAAACAAAAAGTTTTTTTTTATACAAAACTTGCAAAATTTTTAGTTTCCTTTAACATAAGAATCGGTAAATCTGTTTATTTAGAGATAAATCAGTTCTTTAGATTTTAAAAGTCTTAAGGAATTTGATTTTGAATGAGAGCCTTTGATTTTAGATTTTTGCTAAAGTTTTTATGATCGGATCAAGGGGGCAAAGGGGTTTTCAATCTTTAAATTTTTTGGTAGATAACTTACATTTTTGGCATAACCATGGGCTCATAAAAATTCAAAGGTTTTTTGGTGTCTCCTATTAATTTCTTTTGGTAAAGTAAAAAGCAACGTCGTAATATAAAAAAATCAAAAACGCGGAGAGAGGACTAAAAAGTATTTTCTTGCAACGGAAAGACGAGACTTTAATTATCATGCACATTCAATTGGAAACAGATAAATATTTTTGAAGTCTGCAAAATATATGCATTTTTAAAAATATGTAATTAAGACTTACTCCCTCCCTGAACTTTTTTTATTCCCTTCAAAAAAAACGTGTCTTTTTTAAGAATCACTGGCTTGTATTGACTCGAAACTTAGAACCCGACGGACGTCTAAAGCTACAGCGGACATTCTACATTTTCAAATTAAAAGCTAGAAGGGCTATTGTCGTTCACAGTGGCAATTGTTTTATTACTCTCAATTGTCTTGAAAATGGATTAATAAATTTCTCAATCAGTTTTTATAAATTAAAATAAGGTGCAGTTTATGAATTAGTGTTAGTTAAAAATGTATTTTATAAATACAAAAAAGCTGCCCAAAATAGAGGTTCAAACACTGAATTATAAATATGCCAAAATTAAAATGAAATAAGTATAATGTTGAAGTTTTTTAGTTTAGATATTAAAACATCTTCTTTTACAAAAACCTAAAATACATATAGTTACTTTGCAGTTGCACAATACGTGTATTCCGACTTACGGAGAGCAAATCGATTTAACTTATTTTGGCTGTCTAGCAAATGTCTGAAGTAAAAAAATTTTTTTCTTTACACATCAGAATTACGGCATACCTCAAATCTCTCTCATTTCAACAGATATTTTCACCAAAAGAGAAAAAGCGCTATATTGTTTCACTTTTGTTTCTTTTTTTATCTGAAGATAGGCAAGTCTTTAAGCTGCCAGCTCACTAGCGTATTTTAGCAATTTTATTGACAAGAACGCTTTACAAAATGATTACAACGTTAAAAATACAACAATTAAACCGTCAAAAATTAGGGTTAAAAAGCAAAAGTAATTAAACTACGACAAGTACGATATATTCAACCACATATAATAGCAAGTTGCATCTATGGTATTTGCAAAAACTATGACTTCAATATTTTATTTCTGCTTTATTTGATTTCCATAGGTGAGGCACTGCCTCACTTGCCTCCCCTGACGGCACATCCCTGCATATAGCACAATAAAAGCTGTACAAATCTTATTCTGATTTGAAACTTTTTTGTCCCTTCGCGCACAGAGAGAGCCCAGTGTCTCAAAACTTCAATGCTTTTTTATATGTTTTATTTTCTTGTATGTGCAACCAGTGGATTAAAATTTTCTTTATTTTTTAAAGTTGTGTGTATTTTAAAATTAGTGTGGGATAAAAGGTTAATTAACTAATCTATTGATGTTTTACTTGGTTTAATTTATTAGCTACTGTAAATAGCCTATCTACTCAATTAGAACACTTTCCTTCTTCGGCGTTTTTTCAGGCTTGGTAATACATTGGTATTAAATGCACTATTGTCATGAACGCATACCTGGAATAATTATTCAGCTCGACTTTACTAAGTAGGACGACATTAAATTGGTTCAGTCTAATTTGAAGAAAAACCGATTGGAGTGAAAATAAAAAAAAAACTAGTTGCTTTAAGACAGTGGTCCCCAACACCCGGTCCGTGGATCAATTGGTACGGGGCGCACGGGATGCACAAGAAACATTTAATTATTTCCGTTTTCTTTTGTTGCATAATTTATTTTATTTATTTATATTATTTATTTTTTATTTAATCTCTATATTTATCCTCCTGACTCACAGGAAAGCGACAGAGGCGCTAATACATAGGTTAGGCAATTACCCCGACCTGTATCCGGAGATACCAAGATATTGCTATCCGCTTGTAATTTAATAGAGATATGACTGTAATTTAGAACTGCTTGCCAGGACGACCAAGCAGGAGAATGTGCCATAAAGTGTCTCTCCCAAGGACACAACAGAATGGCGCGGGTGGTTTTTGAACCGAGACCGTGTTGTTCATGAGCCCGGCGCTTTAACCACTCGACCACGGTGCAGACAATCTCTTAAACGTAATTATTTAGCCAATTACTGAAAGTTTATTTCTTTTATTATTAAAAATATTACTGAAAGTTTCTTTCTTTTGATGATGCTATAAGCCTACTTGTCAGGTCATAAAGATACTTGATAACAGGAATTCTCTGGAAGGTTTGTATGCAATTCTTCTAATTTTGCAATTGATGAACAAATAGTAAGTTCTCGACTATTCTTTCGTTTTATTTAAGGCGGGTTTGAGCATTTCTTTTCATTTATTTCTTAGATTGGAAAATGTTCAGAACATGATGCTGTCTGTTGTTATAGAGATATTTGTCGTAATTATTTATTTGTAAATTTGGCTTTATTTGTAAATTTATTTGTAAATTTGGCTTTTCTTATTTATTTGTAACGGTTTTGTTATATTATATGTTAGTGATTGCAGTTATTTAAAGTGGTTAAATTTTTGTAAAAGAGGCACTATAGTTGAATTTCAACCCACAAATTAACAAAAATGAGAACAAAACAGACATCGTTAGAACGTTTCCTGGATAAGGGAAAGGGCCCAGTCAAGAGACAGAAGAACCTTTAACATCAAAAAAACAAAAAGCTTTTAACTGACTATACCATGAGTCATACTTGAATATGCATTTATCGCGACAGGTGATTCCCACATATCAACTCCACTCTGCATAGTTTGCTGCAACCGGCTCTCTAATGAGGCGATAAAGCCATCAAAAACTATTTTGCCACTTGAACAACAAGCACCCTGGAATAAAAGACAATCCCTTGGAGTATTTTGAAAAAAAAGAGACCATGAAGAAGAGAAAAAATTTCTGAGGGCTATCACATCAATAAACGAGAATGCACTGAAAGCATCATATTTAGTTGCTAACCGTATTGCTGAGGCAAAAAAACGATTCACTATCGGCGAAGAATTGATCTTGCCCTCCACTAAAGACCTTTTGGGTGAACATCTAGGAGAAGTTGCTGTTAAAAAAATAGAACATGTGTCTTTGTTGGCTAGCACTGTAACTAGACGCATTGAGAAATAGCTGAAGACATTGAGAGACAATTGTTGGAGAGGATTAATTCATTACTATGGTACGCACTCCAGGTTGACGAATCTGCAGATATTGACAACAAGGCACTTGTTTATGTGCGACATCTTTATCAGGAGGATGTGCATGAAGATTTGCCATATGCAACCAACACGACAGGAGCAGAACTGTTCAAGTCACCAGATGGCTATACATCAGGAAAATTAAAGGTCCATTTGTGTCGGCTTATGCACAGACGGAGTTGCTGCCATGACTGGACGATTGTCTAGTTTAACTGCTCAGATTAAGGAGGTTGCATCTGAGTGTAAATCTACGCATAGTGGCAAGCCTGAGCCTTATTCTCCCAGTTGGTGCATGATCATCAGTCGTTGCTTTTAAAAGAGTTCAAGCGCTACTTTCCAACCACAAAAACCCACAAATTGGTAAGGAATGCATCTGCGAACCATTTGTCAACAAACCAGGTGAATCTAGCATGTCTCTGCAAAAAGAAAATCAATTGTTGGAGATTGGAAATGACGGCTGCCTTAAAACTACGTTTGAAAAAACGTAGTTCGTTCTTTCTGTCGTTGTTCTGGATTAAAGTCATCGCAAAATACCCTGAGACCACAGCCACATTACTTTAAACCCTGTTGCCATTTCCGACATCTTATCTGTGTAAAGTGTGGTTTTCTGCGGTAACAGTCACCAAAACAAAACAAAAAAGTAAGCTGGACATAAGCAAAACACTTCGGGTGTTATTGTCTCCTATTACCCCCGATGGAATCGTTGCAGCGAAACAAGCTCAGGGTTTCCATTGCTTCAGCATTACTTACTTACCTACTGAGTTCGTTTTTTTGATGCAACTGTATTTTACTTTGAAGGCAGGTTTGAAGACAATTAAATTAAAATTACTAAATCAAAACAATTTAAAATAAAAACAATCAACGTCTCCTCTCACCGGGCCGCGGTAAAATTATCAAACCTTGATCGTACCGAGCCGATAAAAAGGTTGGGGACCACTGCTCTAAGAGATAAAAAAAGAAAAAAGGAGCGGGCTTAAAGTTTTTTAAGTTTTTTTAATTTGTTAAGATACTCGAGAAAAACTTAGCTTTTTGGTTAACCAACTAGTTTCTCTCCAAAACTAACACAGTATCTCTCTAAAACTAACTAACTCTCAATCCAATTGGTTTTTCTTCAAATTAGTCTTGACCCATTAAATTTTAGAAAATTTACTGAAGCATGAAAATCCTTACTTATCTATACACTGTGGAACCCGTAACGATAAATTTTCTTTGCCATTACAGTACAAGTAACTTGAAAAACTGATAAAAATAGTCATCAAGATAATCCGTCAAACTCATAACCTTCGTTGCAACGATAGGTTGCAATTGTATTTACATATATAGATCATGCTTCATGAGACACAATTACATGTTGTGGTAGTTGAGGAAGTGGACATTATATTTTTGTGTGACGTAATAATTTTTAATTTATTAATATTTTATTCTATGAACCACTGAGATGACATGCGTTTATTAAGCGAACGTTTGATAGTGGATCACAAGTGTTTGGTTCGTTACCAATTCAGTTCAAATCATGAACTTTCAAAAACATGAGCATCTTGACTAAATAACAAAATCAGAATAAGACTTTTATCAAAAAAATTAAACTTTAAGTAGGTTTAATTTATTAGCTTTTGTAAAAAACCTGTTTGGTTATTTAAAAGGGTTTCCTTCGTAGCGCTTCTCAAAGGTGCTTTTACCCGGTAAATATTCGAGTTGCTAACTTGTCTTTGCGGAAAAGGTAAAAAAAGCATTTTTTCAACTTCTGTAACACTAACCAAATGATGCATTTTTAACAAACCGAGCTAAATTGTGATGACATTTGGTATTTTTAAATTGATTCGTTATCCACATATACATTTCTATACCAAAATCATCAATTACAGTATATTGCTAATCAAATATAGACAAAAGCTTGTTTTATTTATCGAAAACGACCCTTTTAACGCTAAACTAACATCGATCAATCAACCAGAAGAATGTCATCCAGTCCAGGTTGGATTGATCAAAAGCAAAGCTTCTGATAAACAATATTGGCGCAGGACATTGCTCTAACGACTCAACGATGGTGGTCAGGCATCAGTCCATTCGTGCATTGCATATAGAATTAATCAATTACAAACTAATCTATACTTTTTAAGTTGTCACAAGCTTGCCGGTATCTTGTTAGATAGTAGTTTTTGCATTTAGAATTTCAAAAGTACAAGCTTTTTTTAAAAACAATTTTAATAAAAAGTTACGAGAGTATAGAAAAAACTACTTACCCAAACACTGTGGAATCGATGATAATGAACTTCCCCTGTTATTACAAGTAAATTGAAAACTTGGTGAAGACAATCCATCAAAGTTATAACCATCGTTGCAACGATAGATTACGATTGTATTTACAGATACAGTTGGTGTTTGATGAGACACAGTTGCATGTTGTGGCAGTTGAGGAAGCGAGCATCGTATTTCTATGTAACACAATAAAGTATTTATTTATTAAAATTTATTTAATAAGCCATTTAGACGTGGCTGATTACCAATTTATGCAATACTTAGCGATTAAAAAAATAATTTTTTTTGACTGACCATCAAGAATATCACTTGATAAAGTTTTTCCAGTTCTCAACAAAGAACTTTTATTGACGACTTTTATTTATGTCATCTTTTTACATAATGTTTCTTTTTCAAATTTGTTCATGGTGGGCAAATTCGAAAGTATTTGTCATATTGTGGGATCTACTTAATCACGTAATTTATTTTATTAGCTAGAAAGTAATTTGCAGAAACTACCAAAGAAAAACAACCTCATTTTTATGTAGAAGAGACTGAGGCAGAACTGGACCTTGGATAGAGTGAAATATTGCATTTAAAAAGATTGGAAACCCTGAAATTTCAAACTGTAGAAATAAGTATATCTCATCATACCTCATTTACTTTTATTGGTTTGGATAAACTATTCTTGTAAAGAAAATGTGTTAAATCAGGGCTTTGCAAACTACGGGCCACGACAACTTTCTCTGCGGCCCACAAAAGCTTCAAAAATTTAATAAAAAAATTGTAATTGTTTTTTTGTTTTCAATCAAGCTCTAGGGCATTGCTTTTAGCGGTCATTGATTTTTAGGTACAGAAATCAAGAAAAACAAAAGAAATTCAATGTAAAGACCTTTTTTAAGAGATCACTTAATTTTGGGCTTGAAAATTTAGGAATTCGAGACAGTTAAAAAAAACAACTTTTTTTATTGATCACTATGGTGAAGCTCGTAAACAACATTAACTTTTGAATGCGGCCCGCAAGCTAAAAACTTGCCCGCCACTGTATTAAATGAATTTGAGTTTTTAAGTTATGAACTTGTTTTTACCCTAGCTTAAACTGAAGTACTCAGTGTTAATACCTTTTAGAACTTGGTTTGAATAGACGTTTGGTGGTACAGAATTTGAAGATGGCGTAAAGTAAAAGATTTTTCTTCCCAAAGCTTTTCATCTGACACTCTTCAGGGGAAATCGTCAGAATAAAGCAGAAATGAAACCAAATTTATTTATAAAAAGAAAAGCAGAGTTCTCATTGGCTGAAAGAAGTTAGCCAATGAGAGAAAAGATTAAGAAATTTTCAAAGAGTAGACGAATTTTTTTTATTTGCACAGAAGGGGATTAAGAGATTTAATGAAAGTCGCTTCAAGAGCAGAAAGGTGAAAAGAAGAGCAACCTCGAGCGAGAATAGAAAATTTTTCATAACATTTTATTGACAACGCCCAATGCGCTCTTCACTAGAGCAACGAAAAATTTTCTATTCTCGCTCGAGGTTGCTCTTCTTTTCACCTTTCTGCTTTTGAAGCGACTTTCATTAAATCTCTTAAATTGCTCAATTAACTTTATGAGTTTCTATTCACCGTTTTGAAAAAAAACTAGATTGGGATTGTTGTATCTTTGCACGAATACACAGGTTTATTAAAAAAACAATAATTAAATTCACAAAAATCACTTAGCCAAAAAAACAACCGTATTGAAATAGAATACTTTTAGTTCGTTTGCTGTAGTAGCTTGATAACTTTGAACTGACTGATGAACCAAAATAAAGGCGCATATTTAACTTGTACAGTAACAATTATGCTTGGAGATGCGCGTGTCCAATAATTGTTCGAGCAGAAGGCGCTGATTAAGATTAGAAGCGTTTAAGAAAACACTACGTCATCTATTGCACAATATCACAACACCTCCCCAAATAAACCACAAAAAAATATATATATACATATTAGCAACAATATTTTTTTGGAGGTCTCTTAGTTCTCGCTGATCGTCGTAGATTGTGTCGCCCGTACTCGTCTCCGGTTGGTAGTCTCGGATTGTTGCGTTGGTTCATCGAAGAAGAACTAGATGCGTGGTCAGTCCCGGCTGGAAGTGTTTCTGTAGACAAAACGCTTGTTGGGATTTCACAGGGATCATCATCTTGATCCGAACCGTATCGAGGTCGAAGTTGATCAAGATGTCTTCTTGAAGTTGGTCCTCGAGGAATGACTCGTACATTGACGCTTCGTGTACCATGGACTTTCGTAACTATCGCAGGCACCCATCGTGGGTCACGATCTCTTCTAGGGCCGAAGTACAGTGCGTAACAAGGGTCTCCTAGTGAGTAATGATGTTCTTGGTGCGAATTCTTCTTCCATTCAACAATTCGCTTGGTGACAGTCCCGATGCAAAAGGAATTCTTCTATATTGCATTAGAAATTCTTGCAAAGCTTCCTTTGGAGGTAACGAGGATTTTCTCAATGCCTGTTTGAACGATTGTATCAAACTCTCGGCAGCACCGTTTGTTGCTGGATGATAAGGTGCTCCGGTGAGATGTACAATGCCTCGTTGTTTGCACCAAGCTTGAAATTCTTGAGACATGGGATATCCGAAATGAGCAAATTCTTGTTCAAGTATAGCAGTAGTACTTTTCGAAGACGTTGAGGTTGTTGGATGAATGCAAGGATATTTTGAATAAACGTCTACAAGGACTAACCAGTTTCTTCCCAGAAAGTTGATCGCATGGTCCAAGTGGAGTCTTGACCATGGTTTTTCTGGCATCATCCACGGATGGATTGAAGGTTTATCCGGCTTATTTTGAAATTGGCCACAGGAAGTGCATTTGCGACATAAATCCTCAATGTCAAAGTCAATTCTAGGCCAATAGACAGTTGACCTGGCAAGTTGTTTCATCCGTTGCATGCCGAAAAAACGCAACCATTCTCTGTTGACAACGAATTTTCCAACTTTTTGAAGTCTTTAAGCTCTTCCGAAAATGCATGCGGGCATCCTTCCTTCACAAATCGCATTAGTTGGGAAAGAATTGGATCCTTGGCAGTCTCTCTGACCACAAGCAATGGATTGTCAGGATTGATTTGACGACTGATTGTTCGAACTAAACAAACGCTATCGACATCATCTTCCATCTCCTCCCCATCATACGTTATTCCACCGTGTAGTCATATTGATGGACTAGTAATGCCCATCGTGCAAGTCGATTCGCGCGCGGCCATTGCAGGAGTACCTTTATCAGGGGCAAACAAGGTCACTAAAGGTTTGTGATCGGTAACCACAATGAACTTACGACCGTAGAGAAACTGATGAAATTTCTTCAAAGCGTACACTAAGGATAGTGCTTCTTTCTGTATTTGGCTGTAGCGTCTTTGTGTCGCCGATAAGATTTTAGAAATATTGAGAATCGGACGCTCGCTTCCGTCTGCAAAGCGATGAAATAATACCGCTCCAATTCCGCATTCTGAGGCGTCACAAGATAAACCCAACGGAAGAGATGGGTTATTGTGCGCAAGTACAGTCTCTGTGCATAGTAACCGTTTGATCTTTTTGAAAGATGTCGCTTCTACTTCACCCCACTTCCACTGTTGTCCTTTGCGTGTAAGCTTGTACAACGGCTCGGTGATTTCCGAAAAATATGGAGGTAAGACCCAGGTAATCAATTGATACTTGGGCGAAAACACATTTTTCACGGTTGCAGCGAAGACCTTTTTCTTCTAGTCTTTTGAACAAAGCTCGCAGGTTCATCAAATAATCTTTTGCGTTGTCACCACTTACCAAAATATTATCGAAATACACGGCAACTCCACGCAAATTTTGCGTTAACTGTTCCATGGTTTCTTGGAAATACCCTGGTGCGGATTTAATTCCGAAAGGAAGTCTTTTCTGAAGTAAAACTCCTTTGTGAGTGCTGAGAGCCATCTTCTTCTGGCTGTCAGGAGAAAGACAGATTTGATTATATGCATTAGCTAGATCAATCTTACTAAAGCAGTAACCACGTCCTAGCTTGCGCATTAGATCGTCTGGGAGAGGGATTGGTTGACGATGGTCTTCCAGTTGCGAGTTTACAGTCACCGAATAATCTCCACAAACTCGGATGCTTGCTTTTGCTTGACCTGGCAAAGGAGACTTTCGAATAGGAACCACGGGGGTGCCGTACGAGTTCAAATCTGTAAGCTCCCATACACCTCTCTTAATTCCTGCTTCGTATGCTTCGTTTAAATCTTGTAGGATTGAGAACGGAACAGGTCTTGGCTTCTTGAAAATAGGTTTAGCTTCAGGTTTAAACCGTATGTCCAGTGAAAAATCTTTTAGACAACCCAATGTAGATTGAAATAAAGTAGGAAACTCTCCACATAATTGAATACATGCCGCATCTAAAGAGTTTTCTGGACCAGTTGTAGTGACGTGCTCTATCGTTGCAGTAGATTCAGCACAACTTAGGTTTTCTATGAGTTAAGTTGGTGAGTTTCAACTTCATCATCGCCAGATGACCTAGTAAATTTAGATTGGGCACCTTAGTGACAATTACAGGAAAGGTCACGTCAGGTGATTTTCCATCAATACTTGCAGTTGATTGGAATTGTCCCACGACGGGTAGCGGGCTACCTTCAGCAACTTGATATTGAACTGATACAGGTGGTAGAGTGGGTTTACCCAACGTTTGCCACGTCGCTTCACAGCAAAATGTGTTACTGGCTCCGCTATCAATTTCAAACTTAATTCTGCGGTCATTAAGTCTAATAGTTTGATAGATGGGCGCATACAGATTGCAGATGACCTGTTTTCTTGCAGAAGCTGCAAATAGCTTTAATGTGGGGACAAGCTTTGCTAAAATGTCCAGAATTTTCACACCTGAAGCAGGCGGTTTTCTTTTCTTGCGTTTTGGAAGTGATAAACTTTCTGCACCGACGTAGAAGGTTGACCATGTACGGTTTCCTTTGCTACCTTGGCTGCTTCTTCCACTTCTTGAGCCACTCTGATGGCGTTGCTAAACTTCAGTTTCATCGTCCTTGAGCTTGAAGAGTGTCTTCAAAACTGCTTCGTTGTCTACTGAACAGATGAATTTAGTTCGCAAGGCTTCATCTAAAGGATCTTTAATGGATTGAAAATCACATGTAGCTGCATCGTGTCGTATTCTGCTTGCCAGTTCAGGAATAGTTTCGCCAGGTTTGCGTTTCATGTCAGACCAGAACTTGAAACGTTCTCTGACAACAAATCGTTTTGGGTCGAACTGCTCTGCCATAAACGTCTGAATATCATTCATCGTTAGCTCATGTATGCTTTTGACAGGTTGTTGCTGAGCCGCTAAGTTGCTAAGCATTTTGTAAACGGAGTTAGATTGGTTGGTAAGAAAAATTTGTGCTTGCTTGTTGTCGGGAATAGAGTTAGCAGTGACGAATGTTCGGAACCTTGCCAAATAATCAGTCCATAACTCAGATGTGGAATCGAATGGTTGAAAACTTGCCATCGGTGTTGGAACATTTTCTCGCGGGTTGTTCAAGCTGCTTTGTAGAATTTTCAGCTGCTCTTGAAGCATTGTCATTTGCTCTTGATGCTCACCGCGTAAAACTGCCATTTGCTCTTGGTGTTGCTTATTTAACAACAAAATTAGTTCAGAAATTTCACTCATTTTGACAATTCAAGCTTTAATGCAGATTCAACAAATTTTCTTTAAAATTCTTGACGCAGTTGAGTTGCTTGAATCCTCGTCGCCACTTTTGCCTGTTGTATCTTTGCACGAATACACAGGTTTATTAAAAAAACAATAATTAAATTCACAAAAATCACTTAGCCAAAAAAACAACCGTATTGAAATAGAATACTTTTAGTTCGTTTGCTGTAGTAGCTTGATAACTTTGAACTGACTGATGAACCAAAATAAAGGCGCATATTTAACTTGTAACAATTATGCTTGGAGATGCGCGTGTCCAATAATTGTTCGAGCAGAAGGCGCTGATTAAGATTAGAAGCGTTTAAGAAAACACTACGTCATCTATTGCACAATATCACAACAGGGATTCAAATGTGATTTTCTTTTCGTCAACAAAAGTGCCGAAATTTTGTGCAATTTTATAAATTAAAACAAATTTTACTTTGTTTGGTTGATATTAAAAAAAACGAGTCGCGAGAATTTTGGCCAAGAACTCGGCAAGCAAGAATTTTGCTTTTCGGATTTGGCGCGAGAAATTTAGTGCTAGCATTTGATTAATTGATTACACAGAAAAACAAAAAAATATTTTTCTGGTATTAATTCTAGCAATTTAGTATAACTAATTTGGGGTGGCTAAATTCAAAAATGCTTTTAGATTTTTTCTATTATATTTAAAATTTTTGCCAGAGGGATTTTAATTTTTTTAGTTATTGCACTTTGTCAAGACAGCCTAAAAAAAGACCAAAAGCTACTTAAAGTAAAAAAAGTTGTCGAGAAAGTGGACACCGTATTTCTGTGTAAAACAATAACATACGAGTATGTCATTTGTTAATACTTATTTAACTGTAGATGTGGTTAATTGCCGATTTAGATAAACTAAGTGCTTAAACAAATATTAGTAGCATAATATTGACTCAATAAAAAAGATGAAGCTTTTTTAAATTCTCAGTATAAAATCTTTATGGAACAGAGTATTGGCCAACTCTCATTTACATTATACCTTCACATAATTTTCTTTACCAAATTTGTTCATGATGGGCAAATTAAAAAGCGCTTTTCAAATTTTGAAATTTATTTGATCACGTGATTTAACTTTTAAGCTAGGAAATGTTTTACAGAAACTACCGAAGAGAAGAAACCTCATTTTCTATAAAGAAGAGAGGGACACCACTGGACCCAGATTATAAGCACACATTGCATTAAAAAAATTCGAAAACCCAGAAATTTCAAACTGAAAATACAAATCATTATAGAGTGTTTACCTGTTTCGGTTTGGATCAACTAGTTCTTGTAAAAGAAATATGTTAAATGATTTTAAGTTTTTTAATTAGTTAAGTAACTTCAGAAAGTGTATCGTTGAACTTGTTTTTACTTTAGCTTAAACTTAAATTCTCAGTGTCAATACATCTTAAAACTTAATTTTTTTGCTATCTCGCACCATAAAATGAATTCAAGTTAACTTTAAGTTTTTTTCCAGTCTTGAAAAATAAAGAAGATACTGGCTGGGAAACATTCGGATTGTGTGCGACTGTAAAAGCTTTAAAGCTATGGCTACAATTAATGTCAAAGTTGGGTTTAAAAAATTGTACATTTTCTTAGGTGTGCACATTTTTAAAAAATGCAATTTTTTACTAAATCTAGTTACTGACCTACCAAATGATGTCTAAACAAGCAACAGTCAGTCAGAGAATATGAAGCGGCAGTGTGGTCGAGTGGTTAAAGCGCCGTAATTGTGATCGACCTGGTCTCGGTTCAAAACCTACTCGCGCCATTCTGTTGTGTCTTTGGGAAAGACACTTTACGGTACTTTCCCCTGCTTGGTGGTCTCGGCAAGCAGTTCTAAATTAAAGTTAAATCTTTATTAAAATTTCAAGCGGACAGAAATATCTTTTATCTCCGGACCAAATCGGGATAGTTGTTTACATTATGCATAGCAATTCCGTCGCTTTCCTACGAGTCGGGAGAATAAATGTAGAGATAAAAAAACAAAAAAATGAAAGCTAGGACAATGTTTGATTTTGAGAAGCAAGATTTACTGTAAGGCTGCAGAGGTTATCAAAGCTTTATAAATTGACCAGCAACTAAATATTTAATTTAGTTGCTTGTTTACCTTTATTTTATACAGTGTTGTGCGTTGACGACGTCAATTGTCCGAGACAATTTTTAGTTACGCTGACGTTTACACCCCGAACTTTTTTAGTTGACGGTACAGGCGAAGCCGAAAACTTATTATATGATGTATTATCTGAAACTGTCTTTAATTGCTATTTTTAAATAAACATAAAAATGTAGCAGTATATAACAAGAGCCTGGTGTGACCACAATTTTTTTGTTATTATGTTAGTGCGCAAGGGTGTGAAGCTTTGTCATACTGATCTGCTTGTGTTAGAAATGATCGCGCTAAATTTTTATTATAAACATTGTGTGGCTTCAGATATAATGAGTGGATATAGATTGGGTTTGAACACCTAATCTTAAAATTAACTAAGAACACCCTAAAAATAAAAAAAGTTTGGTGCCCAGTAGTTATTTTATTAAAATGTTATTAGAGTTGCCCAATCTTTTATTCATCGGAACAAAATTTTGCTTTTAATTTTATTCAAAACCGCAAACGTTTTTGTCTTGAAATGAATTTGAGTAAAAACTTTAGTTACTAAGGAAGCTTATTAAAAAATATCACGTTGTAGTTAAAGTTAAGACCAAGAGCAAAAGTAATCATTGATAAAAACACGTAGGCATACTATTAATGTGATGACCTTTTTTTAATTCTTCTCTTTAATTACAACGTGATGTTTTTTTAATTGAACTCCTTAAGAAATTTTAATTCAAGAAAAGGTCCTTTACTTTATCTATATAAAAGCGCATACCAAATTGATCCCTTTTTTTCGAATTTTATTATTCAAAATCATGAAAATCAAAAAAAAAATATCAAAAAAATTCATTTTATTAATTTATTTATTTTTTTCGTTTCTGTATTTATTTTTCTGACTCCCTGGAACATGTCAAAGACGTTATACTTAAGGCAACCGCCAAGCAATTGCCATGATCTCCTGTGAAAAATATTGTTGCCCATTGGAAATTTCTGTTTGCTTTTTTAGTTTTTATTGAGAGATATGACAAATGTTAGAGCCACTTGCTGAGACCACTAAGCAGAGAAAACTGCGTAAAGTGTCTTCTTAAAGTTTACAAGTAAACATCATAAGGACAAGAGTAGGTTTCTAAACGCTATCGTGCCTGTTCGATGTGCTATCAATACTGCACTTTTAAACATTCGATCACGCGGCAGGTAATTTTGATGAAAAATAAAATGTTGGTATTGGTCCTTAATAAGGGCTAATAGTTGCGGACCGAAAAAATCTTGCGGAAAAACTTTCGTCCCATGATCAGTAAAAAGTTTGGTAAGTCTACGTTAGAGTCTTTTAATAACATTGAAAACCAAAGTATAGAAACATTTAAAAGTAATTTTCTATCTCCAGATCACTTTATTAATTAACCAAAGCTCTCAAAAAAAACGTCAGAGAAAAAGAAAAAGCTGTGGATTGATTTTAACTGATACACCTCAAAACAAATTTTTTAAAAGTCGAAATTCTAAAAAACATCAAAACGGAAAGCTGAAAATACCCGAAAATGGCTATACAGCAATCGAAGTTTAATTCTTTATGAGATACAGATTTCTCGGTCAGCTCATCTATCAGACAATTTTTTTGACATTTAAAGACCCTAGAAAAAAACTCTCCTTTTCTTAGAACGCACAAATAAGCCTGCAAAAGGTATTATGTGTAGTTGAATTAACAAAAGTATTATGTTAGTCGGATCGTTGTCGTCGTTTGAAGGGTATCTACTCCAGGTCAGACACAAACAGAACTGGGGCCGAGGGTTTATCCTTTTACTACCCCAGACTGCTGCACTGCCTGAATCAAATGCTGGCAGTGATGTTATTAAGCCAGCATCGAGTTTCGTCATCCAAAACCGTCAGACCTCGTGCTCCATGTGATGCCCGATGTATATGGCACGCTTTCAATACATAATTTGCGGTTTGCTCAGAGGCACCACACTCGCAATTCGGTGAAAAAGCGAGACCCCATTTGTGCATGGACGAATGGAATCGCCCAACACCAGTCCGCGGGCGGTTGAGCTTAACCCAAGCTGCTCGGGGTAAGCCCATCCCAACAGGCCTGCACCGGTCCCGGGCACAAAAACACGGAGCCTGGAAGCATTTTCACTGTATTCCGCGTTCCATTTGTGGTTTGTCTATTCAGAAGCGCGGATGCCAAGTCTGGCAAGGTTATCCAAAAGATTCCGCGCAGCTGGCACAAACGGGTATCTGGATCTTAGTCTCACTTGGCGAGTATCTGAGGACCCACTTTAAAGACCATACAAGATATGATCGGGGTCCAGAGATCCACGTTAAGCCAAGGAGAGTGTCGCTCCCATTCGGAGAAGCTCAGCTGGCTGGATGCCTGAGAGTACAGGTAGGTGGTCCGTTGGAGTGGGACGCAGGCATCCAGTAACTATGCGCAAGGCGTCGTTCAAGACACTGTCGATGAGGCGAGTGTGAGCACCGCGACACCAAACTGGCGCACAGTACTCAGCTGTTGAGTAGACTAGAAATAAGGTGGCTATGCGTAGTGTTTTAGCACTAGCATTGTGACGCGCCCAAGGCCACGAGTCCACGAGTCGCCTCAGCAGTGTGACATGCGAGGATAGTTTTTGCGCAATGCCACTAAATGGTGACGAAACGTGAGCGATCTGTCCAGTTTTACCCCAAGATAAGTAATGGTTGGACAGAACGGTAAAAGTCTACCATTGTTGTAGACCTTTAGCTCACGTTTGGCCTCTCGGTTATTTAAGTGAAAGGCTGCCGTCACCGTCTTAGTGTGACTGAGCTTCAACCTCCAAGTCTGGAGATACGCTGAAAGTGTAGACATGACTTGGCTTAAAGTCCTCTCCAAGTCCTTTCAGTTTCCAGAAGAGTGCAACAATGCTAGATCATCAGCATAAGCAAACTTTCTGGAAATCATGGAAGGAAGATCGTACGTATAGATGTTAAATAGGAGGGGAGCCAAGACCAATCCCTGAGGAACGCCGCTTTTAAGACGGCGTAGCCTGCTTTGCTTGCTGTCACCGGTGGTAAGGGTGAAACTTCGATTTCGGACAAGCTCCATAATCATTTTGACCATGTGCTTATCCGGAAGTAGTCTCAGCAGCTTGCAGGTAAGGCCACGGTGCCAGACAGTGTCATAAGCAGCTCTCAGATCGACAAATACGGCACCGGTCTTCTTTTTAGCCTCAAAAGAATCCTCGATGTTCTGGGTTAGCAGAACAACTTGATCTACGGTTGACTTCCCGCGTCGGAACCTAGTCTGCTCTTTAGGGAGCAGTGGATCGATTAATGGTTCAACGCGGGCATAGATAATCCTCTCGAGGATCTTGTAGGGGACACAGAGCAGAGATATCGGTCGATAACTCTTTGGGTCCCCCACGGGCTTTGTTGGTTTTGGAATCGCGACCACAAGCGCTCTTCTCCAGATATTGGGAATTTTGAGTCGGCACAAACAGGAAGAAAGGAAGTCACGTAACCAGGACTTCAAAGCAGCTCCAGAATGGAGTATAAGCTGGGGGCAGATGGAATCAGGACCCGAAGCTTTACCTGGTTTTAAATGTTGGAGGGCAGCAACAGATTCTCTCTGTGAAAAATTTTCAGAGATATTTACTGCGTCTGGTGTTGTGGCCCTCCAAAGGTCAGACACTTCTTGAAAGACAAGTCGAGATGACTTACGGTCAACAGCCTCGTATTTCCCATTTCTAACCAGCTGAGATGTAATAGCATCGGCTGAAACGGGACAGTGACGAGGAGAGTGTCGTGACCTACCAGTAAGGTTGTTCAAAATACTCCACGCTTTTTGACTAGAGTGTGAGAAGTCAATGCTTCGAACTGCCTTGGATCATCGATCCCTCCGCTTTCTGTCAAGCTTGGCAAGCAGAGCTGTAGCAGCCAAACTTGAGTCATCTCCCTGAGGAGACTACAGAAAGGTTTTATAGAGGGATTCACACTCTGCATCCCAACACGGAATATAGTTATTTCGATACCCGCGTCGGACAGTCTTTTAGGCTGCTTTCTTAATGGTGTTACAGAAGTCCTGGTAAGCCGCATCCACCTCAAGTGAATCAGACAGCAACAAAGTCTTTGCGAATTTATTCGTCAAAGCAATGTAGTGACTCCATTTGGCCTTGCGGCCTTCCGGAATGTTAGTCGGATCACCAAAGACAGGGATTTGGATAGAGTTTAACATAAGAAAGAAACACAATGTCGCAGAGTTTTTCTTTTCTAGGTTTACTGATTTGGCTTTAATAAAAGAAAACGGTAGTAGCGTTTTGCTGACTGCATTCATGGAACGTTGATCGACTAGTCGTCAAGTTAATCAACTTCTATTTTTTTGCTTAGTTTTAGCGCTATATTCATGGTTGTTATTCACACTAGTTTATAAATTTATTTTAAAAAAATCCTGCTCTATTTTAATGCATAGATATGCTTCTCAATCAGATAAATTTGGAGAATTAGTGTTTGAATGTTTTAGTGCTAGCAAAGGTTAGAGGAGAATTGTCGGCAAGAAAATAACTGTCTAGCATATGATTTATTAACATATCGCCTACAATGGCACATTATAGCCTACTTCATATGCAAAAAAAAACAGTTTTATTATCCAACCATTCTCAATGTATAATCGTCATTTTCAATTACAGTCGTGTGCAAAGTTTAAGACAATCTAGTATTTTTTATCTAAAGTATTCAATAAACCAATTTTGTTCTGTTAATGTTATAACTTGTTTATTCAAAGTACTGCATAAAATAGCCATACATTGAAAATAACACTAAATAACAAAAAGTAAATTAGAACGAAACAGGTCTGTCGGCAATTGCTTGTTGATTGACTTGACCATTCTTACTTAATGTTTGCAATGGAACTGCAGAGTTTAACTTGACTTTACCCGATCCGTGTTAGCTGACTCGAAGTGGTCAGCATATCGGAACCACAGCCAGTATGCCCTTGCGGCTTAGTCGTGTTCGCAGTTGTGCTGGTAGTACATTGTTTTCATTGAAAAAGTAAGCTTATTAACTTAAAAGTGAGTTACATTAGCCAGTTTTGGTGTAAGAATCTAGTATTTGGTATGTCCACCTTTGTTCTTGATAACAGCTTGAAGACGACAAGACATGCTATGCACCAGGTGTTTGGAGTATTCAGCTGTAATCTTTTGCGTCCATATGCGTTTTATTGCCATTTCCAGGTCTTTAGCACTTGTGGGATGTTCATTTGCCACTTTGTTTTTCAGTATTGTCCACAAATTCTCAATTGAATTGAGATCTGGGCTGTTACCAGGCCAACCCAACGTTTTGATATTCTTCTTCTTAAGAAAATCACGCACTAACTGTAAATGGTGACAGGGAGCACTGTCTTGCATAAAAATATTGCATTTTTGAATAGCCATGTGAATTTCGGGCTTGTCTTCTAACATTTTGCTGTGCCTGACGCCGTTCATTGTTGTTCCGATTGGTAAAAAGAAAAGACCAGCTATGCCATTACTGTACGTGTATATAGCCCCCAGATCATTACACTGGATGAATTTTTTACCGTAGCTTGTGTATAGCAGTCATTAAATTGTGTTCCAACAAGCCTACAAACTGTCCGCTTTCTATGGGCAAACTTTTGGATTGTGGATTAATCTGAGAAAAGGACTTTACTCCACCTTGCTTTATCCCAATCTTCAGATTGTTTGGCAAACGCCAACTTCTTCGCTTTCATGGCTGGGGTCAAGTGACATTTTTTTGCACATTTAAGCGCTTTCAAGTTCAAAACATGAACAAGACGCCCACTAACAGTTGTACAATGAACATTTTCAAAAAGATTATTTAGTAATGGTTAATCAGGTATGAGCTGCAATGGCCGAGTGAAGAGAGCGTCTACTACGTGTGCGGTAAGCTCGGTATTCTACACCGAGTCGGTAGTTGCAGTTGGTAGTCTTGATTTCAAGCAGAAGCATGAAGCGCCATCTTGTGTTGGTGAGGTAGAAATGCACGTCGATCAAATTTTATTCTTACGTACGGCGCCACGCGCTGTCAGATGTTAAAGATCAAATGCAGTCAGTTTGTTTTCATGCTTTCTTGCTCTGTTAGATATTAAAAAACAGAAGTGTGGGGGCGGGACCCCTTGCAGCTGCATCGCCTGGTATATCTATAGCTTAGGTTTTTGGTTGTTAGTTTATTGTTATACTTGGAAGTTTGTTTTATCAAAGTTGGTTAAATATCGAAAGCAACGTTGGGTAACATCAGCGACGTTTCCAGTAACATCGGTGTATTTAGAAGAACATTGTTGGTTGTTTGAAGAACCAGTTACATTTGAGCGAACTGCCGATAGTAACGGCCTGTTCAATTCATTGAGTTTTTGTCGCCTGACGTAGAAAGCTCTAAAGGCGTTTTGTTTTTGCAAAAATAACAATATGTTGAACCGAGGTAAAAAGTTTTGATTGGGTTTTGTACATGTATTTTCCACTTTGGTTCATATTTTTGTTTTTTGCCTTGCATTGGTAGATTTTGAATGTTTTTCATATTTTTTGAGAGTTTAAGCACCAACACAATATGACATTTAATCTTTTTGCCATTTTTTAAATTTGTTTGTAAATTTTTTTATGAGTTTAGATTTTTGAAAATAGATTTGCATTTAGTAAATTTCGTTCTATACATCATACAAAACAAAATCAATTATTGTCAAAATCAAAGCATTTAGTAGAATTGGTTAAATACAACACACAAAATTAACAAAATCAATTAAATTACGGTAAAATACTGTAATCATGATAGTTTTACAATTTGCATTATTAATGAATAAGTTTCATGATCATATCAATAGAGAATTTTCAATTAATAGGCTACATAAAATTACGCATTTCGCTTTGTATGATCTTTTTTCCCTTTTACGGAATGTGTGGGCATTCCGTTTTAAGAAAAATCTTATAGTAATTCTAAACACTTTCAGATAAAATTGTTCCAGATTCTAATTCAATATTAAAAAAAAAACATTTAATGATCTGTTTTGTCCGCTCTGTTTCCAAATTTATAAGTTATGAAACGGCAACAGCATCTGTTTTTTCAGAGATTTTGTCGAGTTATTTTTTATTTGTTACTAAAAAACACTTCGATCCACTCCAGAATGGCTTGAAAGTTTAAATTACTAATAATTTCTTTGCTATAAACTTTTAAAAACTTTGGCTCAGATTTTATTATTATTATTTTTCATTTTACATGTGATATTTTTACGAAATGTACATGTATAACTTGTTGGCTAATTGTAAAAAATCATTGTTTATTTGAAAAACTGTTTTTCACAATTCTAGCTTCAATCTTGCTTGCCAAACAAAATTCAAAAGTATTTCAAATTTCTTTTTGCAAAGCATGCATCAGCCACGAAAACAAAACATGAATCATTATAATTAGGAACTGGAATTTCTATCGGTATCACTTTTTTGCGAGTACCAATAAATTTTCTTTTTAAATCACGTTTACGAACAGATTAAACTACAAACAAACACTAAAGCATCAAAAAAATCTGAATAGCTTCCAAAAAACCATTTACTTCCACTCTGCCGCAACTTAAACTGTTCAATTTAGAAATAGACCAAACTATTAAAATATTTTTTAAGTCTTTTAGGAACTAGTCTTTATAAAACTATTTAAATTCAAGTTTGGATAAATAGTTCAATGAGTTAATATTTTGACTTCTGAACAAAAAAACTCAGATTTGATGCCCAATAAATTTAATGGATTTTAATTGTGTCATCGGAAAAACCACTTTACAACAAATACCAAAATTGAGTCATGCTACTTACTTGGAACGGCGACTGACACTTAAAACATGAAATAGAATATATAAGAATCAGGTCATTATCAACATAGATATAAGAAATACAGTCAATTAGATCTGGTAATACGAATTGGTCATACAAAAACTCAAACTCTTTTCCCAGTTTTCGATCTTATTGAAGTACAAATGTCACCTTATTTGTTTATCGTTTTTTGCTAAGATTGTTCAAAGTTGTTTTTTTTTTTTATAAAATAGGTGGTTTTGAACATAAAACTAGGAAACTTTAATTTAAAAAAGCTAACTACATTTGAACACATAACCCAACCAAAACAATCTCTTAAAACGAAATTAAGAAATTAATTTTTTTCCTGAAAACAACACGTTTAAAAATAGGTTATAAAGTTATTCCACATTGTTAGAAGTATTGTATGAAAACCATAAGAATACCTTGTTAGTTTGAATCTGTAAATACGTAACAATCAATAACTAAAATATACAATGAAAACAAAACACTCTCAAAATAACTACGTAAAGCATATCACTAAGCCTAAAGACTAGTTTTGATATATGTTAACTGCTTAAAAACATATATATTTGAACAAAAAATAATTAACTGAAAAAATTCCTAAAAAGTTTTTATCTCACCAACACATCGAGGCGGATTTCTACTCCATCCCCCATCGGCATTGCATCTAGTTAACAATCTGCTGTTTCTAGATCCTTCTATTAAATAATTTTCATCGCAGCGATATGTTATAGATTCATTGATTCTTCGTGTCGCGACAGGAGGATTGACTGACACGAAATCCGGAAGTTCGGGAACGGCACAAGCGGTTACTAATCAAAACACAGGTTTCACTTAATAGCAGCTTAATTACAAGTTTTATTCCGACTTTTTTGCATGTAATTGATAAACACGACGCTGTATGTAATTTTAATTAATTTGAAAGAAGTAATTTTAAAAAAATTAATGAAAGTAGAAGAATTAAAACATGCCTTTTGCATTCATAACAAAAATATCCAAATTAGAATTTGAGATAGATTGAGGAAACGTTTTTAAACATTGGACAGAAAAATAAAGAGCTTATGCTTCAGTCTCTAGATTAATACAAGAAAATGGCAAAAGGCAATGTGAAATATAATGCTTTGAGTTTGGCCTTTTCCTAAGTGAATAAACTTGTAGTCAGTAACCTTCGTTTATCTGAGCTTTTTTAGGACTGGTTTTGTTTTTTTTTTGATAATCATTTGGTTTTAGTCGTAGATGCTTTGTTTATTTAATTTGGCGTTTCATTTTTGATAATGTGTTTTATAAATTCTATTTATTTTTGTTTCGCTTTTTCAGCTTTGATTGTATGTTTTTGATGGCGTTTTCAAAAATTAAAAGTGCAGAAAAACGACTTTTTGTCAGAAATATCATACTTACAATTACTGATACAACTTGATCAGCTGAAAATAAATTTCACTTATTTAAAACTGCTACATAAATAAAGTTTATTGCAAACAGACCAATTGTAACCCCAAAATATAAAATTTTACATTAAATAAAAAAGAAATAGGGTTAAACTTGAAAGAAACATAAGCATATGCTACATACAACCTATTTAAAATTAAGCGATTCTCAATAACGAGCAATTCTCAACAAATCACCCAGAAAATTTGTATTGGCAATTAAATGGTCAAAAGTTGTTTGGACATGGTTGGGCAATCACAATAGTATCTGTTTTCGCAAAAATTTTGTCGAATTATTTTTTGTTTTGACTGAAAAACATGTAGGTCTACACAGGAATGGCCTAAAAGTTTAAAGTAATGATGAATTTTTGGTACAAACTTAAAAACTAAGCCACCTAAATCGAGAAGCACCAGACTCGAAATTTCGCTCTTGTTCGAGCTAGTACGTGATGCAATTTAACTATTTCAATTTAATTACCTAAATATCTCATGTCAACAACTATATGGTATAAATTTGTTAAAACTTAGTCTCAGATTTTATTGTTATTATTTTTCATTTTACATTTAATATTTTTACTAAATGTACATGTATAACTTGTTGGCTAATTGTAAAAAATCATTGTTTATTTGAAAAACTGTTTTTCACAATTCTAGCTTCAATCTTGCTTGCCAAACAAAATTCAAAAGTATTTCAAATTTCTTTTTGCAAAGCATGCATCAGCCACGAAAACAAAACATGAATCATTATAATTAGGAACTGGAATTTCTATCGGTATCACTTTTTTGCGAGTACCAATAAATTTTCTTTTTAAATCACGTTTACGAACAGATTAAACTACAAACAAACACTAAAGCATCAAAAAAATCTGAATAGCTTCCAAAAAACCATTTACTTCCACTCTGCCGCAACTTAAACTGTTCAATTTAGAAATAGACCAAACTATTAAAATATTTTTTAAGTCTTTTAGAAACTAGTCTTTATAAAACTATTTAAATTCAAGTTTGGATAAATAGTTCAATGAGTTAATATTTTGACTTCTGAACAAAAAAACTCAGATTTGATGCCCAATAAATTTAATGGATTTTAATTGTGTCATCGGAAAAACCACTTTACAACAAATACCAAAATTGAGTCATGCTACTTACTTGGAACGGCGACTGACACTTAAAACATAAAATAGAATATATAAGAACCAGGTCATTATCAACATAGATATAAGAAATACAGTCAATTAGATCTGGTAATACGAATTGGTCATACAAAAACTCAAACTCTTTTCCCAGTTTTCGATCTTATTGAAGTACAAATGTCACCTTATTTGTTTATCGTTTTTTGCTAAGATTGTTCAAAGTTGTTTTTTTTTTTATAAAATAGGTGGTTTTGAACATAAAACTAGGAAACTTTAATTTAAAAAAGCTAACTACATTTGAACACATAACCCAACCAAAACAATCTCTTAAAACGAAATTAAGAAATTAATTTTTTTCCTGAAAACAACACGTTTAAAAATAGGTTATAAAGTTATTCCACATTGTTAGAAGTATTGTATGAAAACCATAAGAATACCTTGTTAGATTAAATCTGTAAATACGTAACATTTAATAACTAAAATATACAATGAAAACAAAACACTCTCAAAATAACTACGTAAAGCATATCACTAAGCCTAAAGACTAGTTTTGATACATGCTGATTGATTAAAAGCATAATATTTGAACAAAAAACAATTAATCAAAAAATTCTGAAAAAAAGTTTTTATCTCGCCAACACATCGAGGCGGATTCCTATTCCAAACCCCATCGGCATTGCATCTAGGTGACAATCTACTGTATTAAGATCCTTCTATTAAATAATTTTCATCGCAGCGATATGTTATAAATTCATTGATTCTTCGTATCATGACAAAAGGATTGATTGGCACGAAATTCGGAAGTTCGGGAACAGCACAATCGATTATTAAGTAAAACACAGATTTCAAATATTTTTCGCTTAAGAGTTAAAGTTTAAGAGTTATTATTCAAATAGAATAGAAAAATATTATAGGCTAAACCATGGACTTCTAAATAGTAGTATCTGGACTGGAAACTAAATCGAGAAAAAAGATTTGCGTTCCATTAGTTGGTCCAACGAATCTCGCGGCGAAAAGGCTATTAAAGATTCTCGACATGTGACAAAACACTTTTGCAGAAACCTCTTGGATAGCTGGTAGGAAGTTTCAATTGCAGAAACTTACAGTTTTTAGTTTTAGAATTTCAATAAAATTTCAGAAATTTAAAATACGAAAGTATCTAAGCCAAAATTAAAAGTTAATTTTATAAGATTTGTGGTTCCTACCGAGTGCAAAACTGCACTGGTAGGAACGGCATTGTGCATCACGCACGCCGTATGACCAGATGCTGTAATATATCGAGTTTGGGACAGATGGCACTAGAGAGTACCACCTGTGGCATTGTGCATCACGCACGCCGAACCCGAGCTCACTACCCGACCATGGTTTCGAGTTTTAAACTCTCATCAGGGACAGTCTGCTTACTCGGGTTTAGTTGCAGAGCTGGTCATATA
This sequence comes from Diplosoma virens, assembly GCA_963680785.1. NCBI lineage: Eukaryota > Metazoa > Chordata > Ascidiacea > Aplousobranchia > Didemnidae > Diplosoma > Diplosoma virens. The sequence continues at coordinate 32,619,702 of OY796886.1, forward strand.
AGGATGTGGAGATTAATATAGATATGGAGATGACCGTATACAATAATGAACAGGTCGTGCCCTCATCTTCTTATAACCACATCATGCTTACCAGTAAAGTGACAATGATTTCCCAAGTATCAAATCTTTTAGCTTTCGCCAAAAGCTTGGACTTAAAAAAACCAGCCGCCGAAGAGCAGTTTAAAGCAAATATTTTTAAACTAATTAACAGCTTTCTTCTTGAAAGTGAAAATGAACAACAAATTTCTATTGTAAAATTCTTTATGGAACAGATTGATTTGGCTTTCAGCAACAAATACAGCAGAAAGTATTCATCCGATCTGCTGATGATGGCTTATATCACTTTTGCTACTAGCCCAAGAGCATACAAGCGACTCGTCGAAGAGAAAATTCTTATATTTCTTTCAATAAAAACTTTAAAAAAGATTACTTTGAATTTGTACAGCAAAACCGGAATTGAGGACAAGCAATATTTGAGACTTTGCTTTTCACAACTAAATGCTTTCGATAGAAATCTTATCATGATGAACGACGAAATTTATCTGGCAAAACGAGTTGAAGCTTCTGGAGGACAATTATTTGGGTTGACTGACAACTGCCAAGTAGCAACTACTGGTTTGTGCTTTATGGTCAAATCTCTTTCAAGATATGATTGGTATACATTCTGTGAGAAGTCTTAAAGCGGAAACGCAAAAGATGCTTTGACAAAATTATGTTACTTCTCCATGAGGTCGGCTTTAATGTGATAGGAATATGCGTTGATAATGCTGCTGCAAATACAGAAGAAAATTTTACAAAGAATTTCTTTGTAGAGGATGTTGGCAAAGCTCAATAAAAAATAGTTTCAGTGGAGGAAGAATTTTTTTATTATTTGACCCAATGTACATTGTTAAAAATATTTACAACAATTTTCTAACGAAAAAAGTTTTTAAAATGCCTATGCTATCACCAATCTTGTCACAAAACTTTACAGCAAAGTTTTCGGATGTAAAAAATGTTTACGATCTTGAACGTCACAAACCGTTGAGAATTGCTGACAAATTAAAGGAGACTGTTTTAAATCCTAAAACAACAAAAAAAGTAAATGTGAAACTTGCTATGTCACTTTTGCATGAATCAACATGCACAGCATTGAAACAATATGGATTCGTATAAACCACAACTGCCTTAGAATTATTTGCCAAGTTTTGGAATATCATAAACGTATCATCGCCAACTATTGGAAAGCACAAACGAAATATTTTTCGCGATCCAGTAAAATCTCCAGACGACTGGAAATTGGAATATTTTTCGGAGTTAGAAAAGTATCTTACTTTTTGGAAAAACTCAATGGTAAGTTCAAAACGCAATCAATGAATAACCATTAAAAATTTTTTGGAAAATTTTTTTTTAATTTACGCTTATATATTACTATGATGCAGTTTGCCCCATATATGCGATATATGTGATAACGACACAATATAGATACGTATGAGTGCACTTTGTAATATTTTGAATTATATATCATTTTATTTTCAGATGCCCGGATTGATCAAAGAAACGTTTTCGACTTTGCTCCAAATTTGTCGAGGAATCACAAGAGTAGTTTTACAATGGGTCATTTGATCCCAATTGAGGTGGGTCTTGAGGTGGCCTTTTGAGGTGGCCCTTGAGGTAGTCCTGTCGCACCACCTCAGATCGGTGGTGCTGCATCTAGCAGATGATGTTAATATGACGAATCTAGGTTATTAAGTTTGATTTCCGGGAACTTAATAAATTCTAAGCTATAAGTAATCCTCAATGAATTATATAAGTAATACTTAATATGGTGTTCAACCTCTCAAGATGTTTTTTAAAACCAATGAGATGTAACCAAAAGAAAGTTGGTCAATATAGCGAATCTAGCTAAATATTCAATTCTTAACCTTTCAAGATGTTAATTCCATGAACCGTAAGATCTAATCAATCGAAATAAAATTGATCAATGAAGATCTAGCTAAATGTTCAATCCTTATTCTTCTAGAGTTTTTAATCAAGTTACCATAAGATCTAGCGAATCAATGTAAAAATAAGACCTTATCGATCAATCTTATATTCAAAAGTAAACCAAAAGAGTTTAACACTTATCACTTGTCAAAACCTTTTATAAAATTAGTCTTTAATGTTATTGCAACGCGTTAGTAAAACAATGAGCTTTCAAACCAGCAGTTGTAACAAAGACAAACAAAGTCTTATAAAAATAAGTAGAAACATATATTTTTAAACCGGAATTAGCTTTTTAACCAATGATTTTTTAACAAGTTCATAAGCAATTATCCTGAAAGACATGTCTCTAAAAAACAATAATTAAATTTCTAACCAGTGATTTTTATCAAACAAGTATAAACAATGATCTGGAAAGACATGTCACTAACAGCAGTTAACTTTTTGACAAATGTTGTACCTACTGAAAGTCAAACGAATTCGAAGTCTTGTAAAACTATGATCTATTTTTTTTTTCGAGACAACTTTGTAATTAATGATTTTTTAAGAAGTGTTGTTTTTAAGCTATCGAAAATTTTTATTTGTTCAGAGTACATAAAAAGTTTATTGCAAGGGTATATAAAGCAGAGCGTTTTGATTTTCTTATCATTATTTAAAAATGTCACAAGATTGCATTGACTCTGCCGCTGTTTGTAACCCCGAGGAATTTCCTTGCTATTTCCCCCGAAAGCGCTACATGTGCAGGGAAGAAGATCGGATGGAAACCTTTCGCAATTTGTGGTGTGATCAGAAACGCCCGACAGCTCAAGAAACGGTCAATGCAGGGTTTTACTGTAAAAAATATGGTGATCGTATTTGCTGCTTTTATTGTAGAGGCCGACTATTTCAATGGAAAGCCAACAACAACTACGCGTGTTTGAAAGCGCAAAACGATGAAGTCTACCACCTACCGCCGGACAACAAGAAACAACTAAACAACTTTCTCCAACTCCTGAAGAATCCTGGACCGAAACGAAAAGTTGCAAACACGCTTTGATGTGTATTATTTTACTAGTAAAATACAATACAATCAACGTTGTGATAATTCACGAATAAAACGAGAGATAGAACGATCGTTTTCAGTTAGGTTAGACGTAAAATCAGATACAATAGCATGCAAAGGTACACCGCGACAACGAAATAAAATTATAATACACGCAATAGTGACAGCAAACGTTCGAAAATAAGGCTTGTAAGGTTTTACGATTTTAAATCCAACCAGATAGGGAGTAAGTGTCCAAGACTCGAGACCGAAAAAAGCAGGTGCTAGTCTGTAGCTATCGAAATATTCTCCTCAACCGGGCTTGTCAAAATAAACAGCAATCCAATGTTCTCCGGGTTTATTGCTCGGATTGGAATTGATGACGTAGGCAGAAGGAAAAACAGGTTTTTCCAGCTGATCGAAAGCACAGACTTTTTTAAAATTTTTTCGTTTTGAAGCAAACGTTCGATTTGAAGCGTGTTCATGCCGTGTAGTCAAAAGCAACGTTTCTGTCTTGATCGATTTTCAGTAGGTTGTCGTTTTCGGCAAACATAATCACAGTAAGAGTGCGTGCAGTAGCAGTAGCAAAATGAATTTCGATCCGTATGTTGCCGTGCTTTATCAATCTGAAACCGACCTCGCTCAAATCCATCTGAGGCGTGAGATTGAAAGCAAACAAGGCACAACCGTCCTTGTACTGTTCTCGCGAAATAGCATTCCCCGTGTCGCGATAATATTGACCTGTTTGCGTAAACAACGAAGGTAACTTCGAATAAAACGATCGTTGGCAAAAGCCGGTTGCAGCGGTTTGGAAGGGATTTGAACTCCGTCCCGATAAATCGTCACGAAATTGATGTTGTTGTGCTTGAAATGAAAAGGAGATTTGGTAATGACACCGTTGTAAGCGTCGTCGTCCACCACACCGACTAACAATCGAGTAGGTAGCTGACCCAAGAACAGGTTTTCTTTGGTGATGCTTCGATTCCCAGTCGGCACGGTAAAACTATTGACTTCCACACGTCGGAGCGGATATTTTGCAGTGGCGTATTGCAAGGCTTTGACATGAGCAAGTTGTACGGCCGGGTTTGGTTTTACTTTGCGAACAAACAAGGTCACTTCTTTTAAAGACATTTTGTTTTGTGCTTGGTTTGCGTTTCCATGCAAGCAAAAAAGATCCTTGGATCGAATCAGACGCAAACGTACTTCCACTCCATTCAACAAGTAACGATTTTGAAAAGCCAAGTCAATGTGCAGTTTTCCCATCATATCGATTTCTTTGCTTTCTGCAGCCAAAGCTTTGCGCTGGGTGTAGCCCTTATTTGCTGCAACACAACTATCGAAATGTCCGCTAGTATTGCAATGCCATAACAAAGCGGAAAGCTGAGAATTTTTTCCTTCTTGTCCAAAACTAAGCAAGTTTTCAATGCAAGCTCGATAAGAATAATTCTTGTTGGACTGCGAGACGAGCGAACCGTTCATGTAGACATCGACTTGCGACCACAGCGTATGAAAAAATATTGCATTCGGGTGCAATTTCTGCGGTCTTTGCCAAATCAGCTCCGTTTGATGTAGTCATGCTCGAACGCACGAAAAGAAAGCTATTGGCCAGATCAATGTAATTGGAATTTTCAGCACTAACCGTAAATTCAATAGGACCTGTGAAAGTCAGCACCGATACAGGATGATATACGGTAAAACTGCCGTCTTCCAAACTGGTTTGACTCGGGGGCACCGAAAACAAGTCCAGTTGAGAGGTGGTGGATTCTGCCGAACAAGGGTGTACTAACGTTGCCATGGTTCACGTAAAAATGTCGTGATGTTTCTTGCGTTTCTTCTTTTGTACTTTTCTCGGTGCCGCCTTTCGCTTTCCCATCCTTTGTTGGGCCGCTTGTAAGAGATTCTCACCTGCTGCTTTGGCTTGGTCGATGGCAGCTTGTTTGACGTTTTTACCCTGTAGGACGTCGGAAGCAAACTCGACACCGCTTTGCAAAACTTGTTTTCCGAGGGTTTTGGCACCTTTTTTAACCAAAGGAAGAACGCTTTTGGTTATGGAGCTAAACAAATTGCCTAGTCCATAGCCTTGTTGCACTCGTGCCCCAGCAAAATAAGGCATGCCATGACCGACTTGAGACAAATAATAGTTTTCAAATGCTTTTGCGTCACTACAATATTTGAACCGCATGTTTCTGCTACCATCGATATCTTGTAATATCAAGTTTTTCTTTCGGATTTGGTTTTTATAACGGATTTAGTTTTCTCTGTCGTAAATGCAAAGTCACAATCACTTTTCCCTTGCCAAAACGAATTCGTTTTGCTTGATCGATTAATTTTTCTTCAAGACAGGATGGTATTGTATTTTGTCGTATCTTTTGGAGACATAAGCACCCGGCTTCCCTGTTACAGGAAGGACAGCAAGAAAGGGTGCGAGCGTGTGACCCACTGTTCCGTGTTCGATAACGTCACAATAGACATAGATGGCATTCACGGTGTCTACGTTGGCAACGTTTGCTAAAGTGTACTCTCCGACTTCTGGATACCACACCTTTTGAAAACCCAAGAGAGAAGCCAACTGCTCGGAAAAAGTCACCGTCACATCCGGTTGCATGCTACCGTCGTGTTCCACCGTAGGTGCTCCGTCTTTGTGTTGGATGAATACGGTGCTACGTTGCGTTTGAAGATTGTAAGTGAGATCAAAGAGAAAATCGATTGGTTTCCTCAAAACTCCTTCGCTGACCAACGCTTTGTTTCTAGCTTGAAAATTTCGTTTCATTTTGTGAAGTATCTGACGCACGACGTATTGGGGTTGTTGCTAATAACCTGCTGGTAGCACTGTAAAAAATTCCACAGCACCGCGTCGGTAGAAAATATAACATTGGTTGGTGTCGATTTTGTACCAACTGTTGGGGTATAGAATCTCGGACAGACCCAACTCCCACGACCCGGACAAGTTGATTTCTTTGGGCAAGTGCACCATGTAATCGGAAACTTTGTTTTCAGGAAAAATGTCCGTAGACGAATTACTTGGGAGGGTGAGGAACATGTTTGCTGAGAAAGGGCGACGGAAGCAAATAACCGACAGAGCTACTGAGCAGACTAATCCAAAGTTCTTTGTTGTCGTTGCTTTGTGTTAAATTGTATAAGCTCATCGAAATCACAATGTAAATCACCAAAATTTGCGCACTAAACAAAACAATATTGAAACTATTTATAGGAGGCATATCATGTCTTTTTCAGAGACCCAAGAATTAAAAGAAGCAGGATACCCAAACCACTTGACTAAGAATTCAACACCTTTCTTGCGCTTGCGTTGTTAAAGAATACGCTCGATTCGAAACACGTCATCCTTTTTATAGATTTTCTGTAACTCTTCTTCGTAAAAAGTTCTTTCCAACCAATCTTTGATTTTATAATAAGGAGGATTGTCTCGGTACACTCGAGCAACTTAAAGCAGTTCGTTGGTCCATCCGGGTAAGTAGTTTGCGAAAACGCATTCGCGACATGGACAGTCGGACTTGGTCGCCTACTTTCAGTTTCGGTTTTCGTAATTCGGGATCGGCATAGAGCGTGAGCCAAACCAACTCTTGGTTTTCTGCATTGACTGAATTCGGAGCACGTCCGATGGATCGGTGATGGGTGTTGTTGTAGGAATCGACAAGAGCAGGCAAAACTTCCACGTACCTTTGGCTGTTGGTGTAGGTAAAATAACGCCAGAGTTTTTGCTACAGCGTGTATGAAGCGTTCTGCTATGGTCGCTTTCGTGTCGAAATTTTGCGTATGAAAATGATCAATGTGATGCTGTTTCAGCCAGGTTTGAAAGGGACGGTTGAGGAACTCGCGCCCCATATCCGTTTGCAGCTTGGAAAACTTACCAATTTCAGGCATCACGCGTTCAAAAGCCTCGATCATGTCCGAGCTTGATTTGCTTTTCAAGTAAGCGGTAAAGGCCTTTTTCGGGAACACGTCAACGACCACCAAAATATATTTGTAATTGTCGTTGTAGGATTTGAGCAGAGAAAAATCAACGAGTTCGGCTTGCATTGGAAAGCGAGCACCGGGCACGATCGTTTTTCTTCGTTTAAATTTTTTTTCTCACCGGTTTGCAAAGCGTGTAAGTGTCTTGCGATTGCAACCACTGCTTTGGAAAGCGTCGAGCTCCCGAGAAAGAGCCGCTTTTTTTCGGGTCGTAATAATCTAAACGCTTTCCCATAACATTGATTCGAACTCGCGAACGCCGGGTAAAGTAGGATCTCTTTTCTTTAATGCAGATTGAAGCAAGTCGTCGATATTTGAACCTGGTACCACGCGATTGTCTAGTATCATGCAACCTTCGTCATCCTAGTCAAGTTCTTTTTGCTCGTCACGTCTTTGAGGAGTTTTTTGGCTCTGACACGTTTCTTGTATCGTTTTAAAAACGCGTTTTCAGACAAAGGTTTTCTTGCCGACGTTTTCGGTTGAAACGTTTTCAAAAATACTTTTGATTTTTGCAACGCTTCGTTATAAAGGGTTATTTTTTCGCTGTCTGGTCGGTTTGAAGTCAAGATTTCGTGCATTTTTTGATCGAGGTCGGACAGCGCTTTTTTTTCAGGGGTCTGTTGTTTCAGTTTTGCATACACTTCCGGTTCCAACGCAATTAGTTTTCTCATTTTATAAGACTGCCTACCACACCGGTTATCACAGGAGCCAAAGCCAATAGCAAGAGCAGAAGAAATCCACCGGTTTATACGAGTTGCGTTTTGGTCTTTAACGCCACCTTACGATCAGCCAACTTTCTTAGTTTGGTCTTGTGCTGTTGTAGCTTTTGTTTGTAATGCCGCGATAAAGTAACGTTCGCTTGAAGAATGTTATGCAAAGGCAGCATATTAACTCTGGCGAAGCTTTGTCTAAAATTCCGCGTTGGCAAACATTAAGTCGTTGAGTATGACAAACGCGTTTTGATATTCTTTTAAATCTTCTACGTTTGAAATGCCTTGCTTAAAGTCGATTTTATTGGCATACTGATCGAATAGATCTTGCCAAACCTCGTAGTGGTATACCATCCATTCTATTTCTAGACAAAAGCCTTTTAAACTGTCTACAAATTGAAGAACCCAAAACCTTTTGCCGACGCCCGACGGTCCAGCTAGATAAAACTGGTTGAGTTTTCAAACCGCAACAACATTACGATAGCGACTGAGCAATCAAGATTAAAAACATTTAACACAAAAAACATAAAAGTATCGATGTTATCGATTCTCTACAAAGAGGGCAATTGCGCAGATGTTGCATGCAGTTTAGACACGCAACCAAATGCTGACAAGGGAGTAAAACAGCATTTCGTTGCGCGTCTAAACACACAAAACACCTGCAAGTTGTACAATCTTCTGAACATGTGGGTAATTCAGGAACAGGTTCATCACCCCTATATAGAACCCCGTGAAATAAAACTACTTCACGTGGTTCCGCTGGTGTGTTCTGTAGCTCTCGAATTATCCCTTTTCATCCAAGCGTGGTTTAAATAAAAGGGCAGTTAAGGTTGTGCCTGAAACATTAACTTTAGTTTAGATCTTGCATACATTTACTTTTGGTTTATTTCAAACCTGTTACATAGTAATTTTAAATTTTATTTCATTTCATCAAAAATGTAACTAATTCAATATCCTACTATATTTATTGTGTAAAGAGCAATAAAAACGTTGAGTTTTGCAAAACTTACCATGTGTGAATATTTAAAGCTGAAGCTTGTTGATTCATCCATCTAATCTGCAGGCCGCAGAATGTGCAATATGGATATTCAAAACTTTCAGTTATGTGAAATCTAGCAGCGGTTAATTCTACTTTTTTTTCAGTGTTCATTGCGACAGCAGGATACTAATTTTTCGAAAAACAGAATTGTAATGAGAATGTTTCCAAATCAGTTGCATTTATACACCTTGAGAATTTCTAAAGTAGAGTTTTCGTACAACTATAATTTTTAAGTTGACAAATTTCGCGTAAGGTTTGAACTTCTAAAACTATATTTCTTTAACATGTAAAACTTTCTATGATAGCAGAACAACCTCATCAGTTTTTTCCTGAAAACTTGTGTTTACCTATAATTGGCTGTTCTAGAGCGTGATTTTTCACGTAGCAAGACATTCTAATTTTCTTGACAAGCGATGATTCTGATTTCAAATCAAATTTTATTTCAAACGAATGGAATTACTATAAGGAATTGTTGTGGACAAAGTTAAATGTAATTTCGCAAAAGTTTTTATGAACAGTTACATTGTTTTATTAAAGAAATATGATACTTTTAAATGAGATATACGTAGTTGTTTTATGTAAGGATAGAAATAATTCGTCAAGTAACTACAAATACTAATCTAAAATATATTTAATAAAAATGATGAACCATTAGCAAATAATTGTCGGTTAAGTTTGGGATTATGTTTTTTTATCAATAACGCTTCATGAATTTTGGTTTCAAATTTAGAATTACATTTTTTAATTATTTTAAACGAATTAACGTTGAATTTTATATTGGAGCAACTATCACATGACATGATATGCTCCTTGACGGAGCTTTCAGTCTTCAAATGGAAACCTAAGTGTTCCCCCACCCTAGTGCTCAGATGACTAGTTGACATATCAATGTACGTCAGGTTCGAATCGCACGAACATGAAAATTGATACACAATGTTTGAGCATAGTGCGGGGGGAACACGAGTCTTCAATTGAAAATAATGTGAGACTTTAAACGTTTTATAGACAGGATTTATTTTTAAATTTATTTTAAATTTAGATTTAATAAGGTTTTTAAGTTTAATTAAAAAACGTTTGGAGTCATGGCCAAAATATGGGATATTCAGGTTGTAAACATAATCGGGAGACGAAGAATGAGAATGCATACTTTTTTCATTAAACTTTTTTAAACATTTTTCAAAAAATCAAATTGGGTAACCGTTAGACGCAAACATATTTCTAAGCAAACCAACTTCATTAAGAAATAACAAATTATTAGAACATATTAATTTAGCTCTATGTAATAAACAAGATATTAATCCGGATTTCCATTTTTTAGGGCAATACGCATTATAATTTAAAAGTAAACCAGTGTGTGTAGGTTTGCGCCATATCCATGTCTCAATATTGTTATTATTAACTTTAATGGAAACATCTAAAAACGAAATACATTGTACAGCAGATTCCATAGTAAATTTTATGTTTTTATGTTGGGAATTCAGTAAATTTAAAAAACTTAAAGAAGAAATGTCACTATCAAAAACTGCAAAACAATCATCAACAAAACGAGAATAAAATTTAGGTGGACACATGCTAGAGTCTAATAATTTTTTTGTTTCAATATGGGCCAAAAAGAAATTCGCTAATGTTGGTCCTAATGGAGACCCCATAGCAACACCATCAATTTGCTTATATAAACAATCTTTATAGAAAAACAATCCTTCACACGCTAACCGTAACAATTTTACAAAAACATGTTTTTCCATTAATGGTTTTTGGATATTTTCATTTGAAAAAACATAATCAGCAATAATATTGATCGTTTCGTTTAGAGGTATATTGGTGAAAAGAGACATGACATCAAAACTAACTAGTTTGTCACCAGAAGAAATATTAGAATTATTTAACTTCATTAAAAAATCATCAGTGGAACTCAGCATGTATTTATTAGGAACAATTGGTTTAATCAAAGAATCCATAAATTTTGCAAGTTCATATTCAGGCGAATCAATCATCGATATTACCGGGCGGAGAGGATAATTGTTCTTGTGAACTTTTACTAAACCATATATTCTTCCGGGTTTGCTGCCAGATGGTATTAATTTTCGAATTACTTCAGAATCATAATTTTTCAAATATTTACGTATAAAATAAGTAACAGATTTTTCTTTTGAAATTATTGGATGTACTTTTGTATTTTGATTAATTTGAATAAATTTAGATTGATCAAGTACTATAGAGTCTAATTTTGAATAATAATCAGACGAGTCAAGAATTGCTATGCCTTTACCTTTATCGAATTTACAAATCTTGATTTCATT
>OY796886.1:32630905-32719912 GCA_963680785.1 Diplosoma virens
CATGTCTCTTTTCACCAATATACCTCTAAATGAAACGATCAATATTATTGCTGATTATGTTTTTTCAGATGAAAATATCCAAAAACCATTAATGGAAAAACATATTTTTGTTAAATTGTTACGGTTAGCGTGTGAAGGATTGTTTTTCTATAATGATTGTTTATATAAGCAAATTGATGGTGTTGCTATGGGGTCTCCATTAGGACCAACATTAGCGAATTTCTTTTTGGCCCATATTGAAACAAAAAAATTATTAGACTCTAGCATGTGTCCACCTAAATTTTATTCTCGTTTTGTTGATGATTGTTTTGCAGTTTTTGATAGTGACATTTCTTCTTTAAGTTTTTTAAATTTACTGAATTCCCAACATAAAAACATAAAATTTACTATGGAATCTGCTGTACAATGTATTTCGTTTTTAGATGTTTCCATTAAAGTTAATAATAACAATATTGAGACATGGATATGGCGCAAACCTACACACACTGGTTTACTTTTAAATTATAATGCGTATTGCCCTAAAAAATGGAAATCCGGATTAATATCTTGTTTATTACATAGAGCTAAATTAATATGTTCTAATAATTTGTTATTTCTTAATGAAGTTGGTTTGCTTAGAAATATGTTTGCGTCTAACGGTTACCCAATTTGATTTTTTGAAAAATGTTTAAAAAAGTTTAATGAAAAAAGTATGCATTCTCATTCTTCGTCTCCCGATTATGTTTACAACCTGAATATCCCATATTTTGGCCATGACTCCAAACGTTTTTTAATTAAACTTAAAAACCTTATTAAATCTAAATTTAAAATAAATTTAAAAATAAATCCTGTCTATAAAACGTTTAAAGTCTCACATTATTTTCAATTGAAGACTCGTGTTCCCCCCGCACTATGCTCAAACATTGTGTATCAATTTTCATGTTCGTGCGATTCGAACCTGACGTACATTGATATGTCAACTCGTCATCTGAGCACTAGGGTGGGGGAACACTTAGGTTTCCATTTGAAGACTGAAAGCTCCGTCAAGGAGCATATCATGTCATGTGATAGTTGCTCCAATATAAAATTCAACGTTAATTCGTTTAAAATAATTAAAAAATGTAATTCTAAATTTGAAACCAAAATTCATGAAGCGTTATTGATAAAAAAACATAACCCCAAACTTAACCGACAATTATTTGCTAATGGTTCATCATTTTTATTAAATATATTTTAGATTAGTATTTTGTTATTTGGTTTTGATGTATCGGTATTGTTGTTGTCATTATGGCGGTCGCATTTCAAATGAATTCCTTTATGTTGAAAAAAACGCGTGTAAAAAAAAGATGTGACAAATAATTACGTAATTCAAATCATTGACTTCGTCTTTTTTTAAATTACTACAGTACATAGTTCTTTAAATCATTTTATTTATCTGAAGAGGGCTGATGCAAGCCGAAAACGTTTATCATGGTTTTTTCTTTTGTTTGTTTTTGTTAAAAATTTATTTAATTTTTTTTTTAAATTTATGATGAATACATTTATGCTGTTATATTTAGTCGTGTTATGGATTAAGAAAACATTTTATTCTCTTCCTAAATTGTATAACTACAAATATACAAGAAAAACGATAACAACTATTAAAATAACACAAAGATTACATTTCAACAAGTTTATAAACGATATCGTTTTCTTAAAAAGTTTTCTAAGGCAAAAACATACTGCGGACAACAACGAAAAGATAGTTTATAAAAATCGCATTCACCATTATTGTAGCCTCAAGCGAAAAGCACGATAATAAAAAACAAACCTATAAAAATTCATTCAGTTACATCTACCAGTATAGCCTCGGGCGAAAACAGTAATTATTGAGATACAACTATGTCTGTACATTAAACAAAGACGAGCGTAAAAAGGTTTACAATAAAAACGACTAAGGCAAAAAAGATATAGACAGTTTGCACTAAAAATTACAAAACAAGTAGTTTGTTGAGAAAAAAGAGGATAATATGTATGAATAATTTACCAAAAAATTTAAATTTCTAAGGGTTTCGTGTGGATACCGTCATTCAAAACAATTCTTTTTGGATAAAAACTGTTTAAACCTTTTTTACTTTGTGCGTATGAAAAAATTCTATTTAGATGGCTGCGAAAACCGCGATTTGTGATGGCAAGAGGTTGGTTGCTTTGTAATACATTACGATATTCGTCGAATGCTGAAGGGTTTTGGTGAATACAGACCCCTTTGCTAACTTGCTTGTTTTTATCCCCGAGACAGAAATATATTTTGGACCTTAACGAAATTTGTTTGCTTCCAGAATATTCTACTTTTATCAAACCTGGGGTTCTTTATGTAAATTTATTATATTTTTGGCAACATTCTTCTTTTTCCCAAGCTTGACCAGTGGTTCTTTGTTTAATGTAAGACTCTGTATGTTGTGGACATGCCTCAGCAGGCAACCAGCAAAGTTTGGCTCGAAAATATTCTTCCTTTAAATCTTCGGGGACGCAATCGTCTAGAGAGCGACGGCTGATGGCAAAATACATTGAGTCAGTGTCGCTTTCCAGAAGCTCAAAACAACGTTCAGGTATGTACTTTTTCAAAAAACAATAAAAAAATTTCAACATATGTAATTTGGAATTCAAGTATACGTTTAAGCCAATTTGTATTGGTAAATCATGACGTATGCTGCGTTTTAAAATTTTCACTTCATAAATATCGGAAACGATTTCGTCTAGATCAGTGGTTTTCAACCTTTTTCATACTGTGACCCACTTTCCAACCCAAGGTAACGTAACGACCCACTTCGGTACAGAGTTATAAACGGGCTGAACTAGTCGGCCCGTTTACAGATTTGACATTATACAAGTCTTATATTGGTTTCATTTTGATTTATGCTCTGTGGCCCACTGAAAACAGCGCCATGGCCCATTGGTTGAAAATCATTGCTCTAGTACAGTGGTTTTCAACCTTTTCTGTACCGTGGCCTATTTTTCAACCCAACAAAATTAAATTCTCATCCCAAAATCATAGTGTTCTCTAAAAAAAAAAAAGGTCTTCACTTGGAATTGCTGTCAATTTTCCTTATTTTTGTCCCAAAATCATAGTGTTCTCTAAAAAAAAAAAAAGGTTTTCATGTGGTTGACTGCACAGGACGCCAGAAAAATGCCTAAAAAATGGGACAGATGGCAAGCCTAATTATACATATATATTATACATATTGCTTTCATTTTGATTTATGCTCCATGGCCCACTAAAAAAACCACTGTGGCCCATTACTGGGCCATGGCCCATAGGTTGAAAACCTCCGGTCTAGATGAATAAAGTGAGGGTCGTTGATTGTTTTATTGATGGTGTCTTTGGAGTGATACGTTATATTTCGATGTTTTTCCTTATTTAACAGACTTGCTGAGTACAGAGAATTTCCGGTGAGTTTGTTTGTTAATGCGATGGCCGTTTTTTAATTTATCCAGATCGGCTTCTCTTCGGGAGTTGACGATTTCGTTGGCTAACGTTTCAAAACATTTTTGAGGATGAAATTCAATAAATTCGTAAATTCTTGTAATTTTAAGTCCTAGATTCAAATAAAATTCTGCCATTTCCGTGTTCATTAAAATTTCTTTTCCAAAATAGCTGCTGATTAAATACTTTTTTGGTTTTTTTAATAAATCATGCTGTTCTGCAACCTTCTGCATGTAGACACTGATATCCTCTCTTGATATGTTTGTGTTCTTTATAATCGGGGGAAAATCTCTACAAAAATGTTTCAAATCTTCCGGGGTGTGGATATCGACAATTAAAAAAGCAAACAATTTTTTATTTTTTATACCTTTTACAATTTTTTCAAAGGATAGTTGATGTTTCGGTTGTACACATTTCAAAGTTTTTAAAAAAGAAGCAATTTCTGGTTGCTTTTTTATTCTCAGTCACTCACACTCTGTGATGGACACTACACGAAACCCTTCCGCGGTAAGGGCTTGTTTCTTTTCCTGCGTTGCTCCTCTAATTTGGCTAAAAGGTATATTTTTGATGGGGTGTGTTTCCCGAAGGCTACCGTCTGCATTACGATTTACATTGCACGCATCACAACCATGCCAAATACGTCCGTCAAATTCATATACTGTATTAGTTTCTTCACAAAAAACAGTCTACTTTAAAACTGTACTTTGAAACGAAACGCTCACCAATGTTATATCCGCTTTGAATAAAATTTTGTTCTTTTTGTTGCATGTAGCACAACCACTGGTACGGCATCAAACCGTATCTGGAGCAGGAGTCTGGTCGGTAATTTTCTGATTCTTTGTATCTGCAGAAATACCCTGTTGGATTGTTTTGAGCAATGGCGTGAAGATAAAGTGAATTTGCGTCCAGACCTAGAATTTTTTTTGTTGTTTCCGGATTCGAAATTTTATGGTTTCTTATTCGAGTTTCTCCTGCTGCAGCATATCGACAAAAAACAATACTAAGGCCCCCAGTAAGTTGACTTCTTAAAGTTTTATATAAATCCGCATTCCGCATGTCTTTTTGGGAGTAAACAAAAAAAACTATTTTTTTCAATCTAATCGACCTCATAATTTTTAATCATATCGCCAGCCATTCCGTAATTTCTACAAAAACCCAAAAATAGGTAATTTAACAGCACCAGGAAACTCGCGATTTTATGGCAGAGACTATACTTATTCACGCACCCGAGATTATATTTGCTACTTTCACCGAAAATTTCGTCAAATGGCAATTAAAATTGAAAGACCTCAGTGTAAATTTTTTGACCCTCGCATACATTCCAATCGGCCAATGAATCATTTAAACACAGGAGGCTGGAAGCAAAATTTGCTGCATTAGCTTTTCAGCCAAATTATCCGACATTCTGCAGCAAATAACGTGTTTCGTGCTTAAATTTGCATTCTTTTCATATGCCGCGAACTACTCGAAATTGCAAATTGTTGATCGCCTATGATTTTATTAAAAATATTTCTTTTTTAATCGACACTGGCTCATCATATTTGTTTATTAGTACTTTTAAATGTAAGCATAAAATTAATTCAGATCCTACTGTTTTATATTCTGCCACATCCAATGTTATCCAAACGTATGGTAAACAAACTTTAAAAATTAATTTTAATTCTTCTGTCGACTATACTTGGGATTTTATAAAAACTGATCTAATTTTTCGATAATTGGACTTGATTTTTTGAATTTTTATAAGCTTACGTTTGATACCTATAAACGCTGTTTAATTGATACTCGTAACAATGTTGTTATTAACTTAAATCCCTGTTACTGCAAATCTCCGAGTGTAACTTGTGTCTATTAAAACAAAGTCAATTTCACGATATTTCAGCCAAGTATCCAGATGTTGTAACACTGACTTCTAGGTTTGAGCGTCGACCTGTGAATATTCAGCACGCTATTGTTGCGAATGGTGAAATCGTTAAACGTAAATTAAGGCGTATGTCACCAGAAATGCAAAAAGTGGTTGATGAACAAATTAATGAGTGGTTAAAAGATGGTATCATTAGTCGAAGTAATTCTCCTTTTGCTAGTTGTTTACATGTAGTGCCGAAAAAATCTGGTAAACATCGTGTTTGTGTTGATTATAGACGTTTGAACGCCATTAGCTTATTGGAAGCTATCCAATTCCGCCTATTCATTCCCTATTGGATAATTTGTACGGTAGTCGCGTATTTTCTGTGATCGATTTAAAAAGCGCTTACCATAATGTTCCGATAAGGCCTAAAGACCGACATAAAACCGCATTTATAACAAAATCTGGTTGTTATGTATTTAATTACATGCCCTTTGGTTTAAAATCTGCTCCTACAACTTTTATGCGTTTTGTTTATGAAGTTTTATATTCGACAAATCCTAAATTAAAAAATCATACTGAAGTTTATCTTAACGACATTTTGATTCATACAAAAGATTTGGAATGTCATCAAGCAATATTTGATCGAATTTGTCAAAATCTTAGTTGTTATAATTTAGCTATTAATTTGCAAAAATCTATTTTAGCTCGTGAAAAACTTAATTATCTTGGTTTCGAAATAAGTGCTGATGGTTATTCTGCAACGGATGAAAAGATCAAGGCTATTGTTGAGTACCCCCTTCCGAAAACATTTAGAAGTCTTTCTCGTTTTTATGGTGCAGTTAATTTTTATCACAAAAATATTAAAAAGTGTAGTGAATTATTACCACCGCTGTATGAGATGCTAACCTCAAACCAAAAGCGACAGAAAAGCACGGTTATTCAATGGTCGGATCAGCAAAAATTTTATTTTGAAAAAGTTGAGGCTGCTCTTGGTAAGAAAACTGTTTTATCGTACCCAATTCCTTATGCAGAAACCTTTTTGTCTACAGACGCAAGTGATTCTTGTATTGCTGCCACTCTTTACCAATTCGAACCCAGTAGGAACTGACGTGTGCCGATTGCCTTTTTCTCCAGAAAGTTAAGTAAAGCACAACTTAAGTACGCAATTTTTGACAAAGAAGTTTTGGCTATCTACGAAAGTATTAAATTTTTTAGGTATATGCTCGATGGACGTCATTTTACCATATTTTGTGACAATCAAGCTGTAGTTCAGAGTTTGATAAAGAAAAACAGTGAAAATTTTTCGGCACATATTTTACGCCAATTGCAATATATTTCTCAATTTAGTACGGATTGTCAATTCATAGAAAGCGATAAAAATGTTGTTGCTGACGCACTCACTCGGGCAAACGTTGCGCTTATTTCCGATCTACCAGATGCATTAGATTTTGAAGCAATTGCCGAAGCGCAGAAATCTGACGCTGATATTCAATCTTTATATAATAAAAATTCCCCAAATTTTATATTATGTGATGTCTCTCAAGATACGCCTCGTATCTTGCTGCCAAAAGCCTTTCCACCTAAGCATTTAACATAATTCATTCTCTAAATCATGCCGGTATTAAATCTTCACAATACCTAATCAAACAACGTTACTATTGGCCGTCTATGAACAAAGATATTAAAGATTGGGTAATGCAATGTTCTACTGTAATTGTCAATTAGTTAAAAGTAAACGTCATAAAAAAGCACTTTTTGTCAGTTACCCGATTGCCACAGAAGCTTTGAGTAAAATAAATGTTGATTTAATCGGGCCACTTCCTGAAAGTCGTACATCGATATATTTTTACAATATGCGATCGCTTCACTAAAGCCTGTTTTGCGTTTGCGCTTCCGGATACAAAAAGTGACACAATTGCCAAATATTTTTTAAATCATTATATTGGAATTTTTGGTGTGTCAAAAGTGCTTATCACCGACAATGCTCCATATTTTACTAGTTATTCTTGGACTAAATTTATGAGTTTTCAGGCATTCATCACAAGCTGATTACTCCTTATCATTGCCAAAGCAACGGCTTAGTCGAAAGATTTAATCGATATTTGCGCAATGCTTTACGATGTCATGACAACAATGGTGGTTGGTTTGATCATTTAGGACTTTGTCTTTTAGGAATCCAGGCTAGCTATCATTCCGCTTTAAATATGAGCAGAGCCAAACGGGTTTTTGGCAAAAAAGATACAGTTTCCTTCTTCTTTTTTTGATGAAACTACGCCAAAACCACGTTTTGATGATCCAGCTCTAACGAAATCTTTAATGAATTATTTCAGCAACCGAAGCCTGGCTCCCCTTAACACTAAAAAATGCTGCACTAATTTTCACGTAAATAAACAATTGTTAACTTGTCCAGCAGTATATTTCAGAGCTGATCGTGTGAAAAAAGGACTTGAAAACTCTTTCACTGGACCTTTCAAAGTTCTTAAACGCTTTCATAAATATTTTATCATTGAAATATTTAAAGGTAGTTCTAAGATTTCAATTGATCGCTTAAAACCAGCTTACACACTTGACTTTGTAAATAATCATAAAACTAAGAGTACAAACAATAATGATTTTTTTAATTCAAGTAGAAACAAATCAACGTCAACTTCTACGGCACCTGTGACGAAGGACTCACGGAGATGACTTTACGAAAACAATTTATACTTTACAGATACTTCCAACAAATTACACTCTGACTCATTCGACATCGATCAACGGGATCCTCTTCTTTCGTCATACAACACACCAACAAAGAGAACTAATAGATCCGGTCGAGTAATCAACCCACCCATTTGCTATCAAAGTTAAGAACCATATCTTATACTTACTTTTCTTTTTGCTTTTCTCGATTGTTTTTTATTTTTATTTTTTGATGGCTCGAAGTTTTCTCTTGCTTCTATTGATTAAGACATTCTCTTTTTCATAGTTTTGATTTTTCGTTTGCTCCATTGCCAATTAGAGCGTACCCTTAATATTCTTTCTTCTACGTTGGGCAAATTACATCCGTCTGAAATTCTGTCATTAGCATTAGGCAGACCTCGTCTTGCGATTTCCGCTGGTGATGTCATCACATAACTCACCTGCCAACCAATCAACGCAACTGTCTTGCCTACGTTAGCTTTTGATAACGAAACGAAATTTTTTCTCTTACCTTTGGTTGAGATCCTTTTCTTCCTTTTCTTTCTTTCTTATCTTCCTTTTCTTGATCTTTTTAATGTTTATAATTTTTGTGTTAAACTGTTTAATAATGATCGAGAATAAAAAAACACTGACTGACTGACTGACTGAGTATGGACGCACCTAAGATGGTAAATCGCGTATAGGCCAACTTGTGAGTCCAAACTTTGTTATCCAAGGCAAGCCATCATATTATGAACATTATCACCCTGGGCGAACTCTTATTTTTCAAATAGATTCTAGATTTGTTCTTTTTGAAAACTATTCACTTTCTCATTCAAACCTGCCTGTTAATCAATTACATGTGCCTCTGACAGTCATAACAGACACAATCTCTGTCAAGGACTTTGCAGATATACATCAAGCCGTGAAGGAAACACATAACGGTTTGACCGATTTACATTCGTTGATCGCAACTATTGCCCAGACTGCTGTAGATAAGGATAAATTACAGCAAGCCATCTTCTCGCTTCAAGCAAGTAAAGTTTACGACGCCAATTTTTCTGTTATCACAAATCCGTGCGTCATTTTGCCCGACATACTTTTCTTGTAGCCCTTGAAGAACTTTCCACACGTTTCATAACCATCATGCTTATTCTAATACAAATTTTAACAACAATATGGACTTTAATTTTTACGTTGAAATGTGTTAAAAAAATACCTTCCTAAATTCTTTGCATACAGTAGAGACATTTGTTTTGTTTGCTTCTCTGCTTTTCTTTTTATCGGAAAATGTTTCTCTGTTTTCCATCAATCAATTACCACTTCAAATACCGATGAATCTAGCAACCACGAGGATTCTTTAATTAGTGATCACGACAAGTTACAGCCTTTGGAAAACTCTGGTAGTCGTGAATGCTTTTCACGAACAAACACATTTGTTACTTCCACAAATTTTAGTTTTTGAAATTTATGTTTCGCTGGTAAAAAGTTTTTTTAAATTTTGTAGAAGTTAATTCGGTAAATTAGTACGTTATTTAATCGTCTAACCTTTTGGCGCCTGTAAGGAAGGCCTCGCCGATAACGCAATCTCGGTGTCTACTAAAAGAAAATTCTTAAATCTTCTTGCTGAATCTGACCTTCAAACCAGCGACAGCAAAAATATAGTCTAGCTAAATCACAGCTCAGACTACCACAATATCTTCTTTATTAATAAAATATGCCCCAATTCACTTAGGAGCTCACAATAGTATAAATTCAACAGCAAATACAGATTCAGTAGCTTAACTCTTCAGCTTACTTCTTCACAATAACGTAGACGACCAAAAGCTTGCGTAATTCTTCACAATCACGTAGACAACCAAAAACTTGCGTTCAAAAACTATGACTTTGCACAGCTAACAATTTTCCAATTCTAAGGTACCACAACGAATCATCGAATCATAATACTGCTTTCCAGCGAATCTTATTTATACCAGTCGGTAAGGTTTCTCGATCGTTCTGAAATTTACTCAATGAAGCCAATCACCAATTACAAATAAGCATTATTGCGTCACATGCGAAAACAGGTCAAGCGGAAATCCAGAATGTTCTCAATAAAGTGAAATTATGCAGTGTTGCCGTTTTTCTTGTAAATAAATATAAAATATTTAAATTGCTCATAGAACCGTTATTTCTTCGGCTATTTGAGCCGGACCAAAGCGAAATCAAAGAGATTTTTTAGGAGATTGTGAATATACATAATGTGGGCAATTTTTAAGAACGGAACAACAATATATATGCAATTTTTTTTGTGTGTCTTGTTTTATCATACTGTCGCTTATTTTATAGCTTTTATGTTAATGCGTGCTTAAATTTAATTTTTCAGACTGTATTAGTTTTATATTTATCAATTAATTACGCAGATCGTTGTCGCCTATGTTTGTTTTGCAGTGCTCAGCCGTCGTCATCTTATACAACACCGCCACCTCACGACCACAATTTGACAACTTTAAACAAACTTCTGAATTGCACCAAACTTTATTTACAAAAGATCATGCCATTTAAACGACTTTTAAGAAAATAACCGAATTGGAATCAACTAATATTTTGAAGATGTAAGCGAAGATATCGAACAGTTCCAATTTTTCGATGAAGGACTTTTAACACATATTTTCAACAACTTGATTGTTATAATTTTCTTAACTGTTGAATAGTTTCAAAAATACTTTTGCTATTGGATGTGTTTGTTATGCTATGTCAATTTTTACAATTTTGAATTTATTTATAATTATTTCAAGCTACGAATTGAAAACTACATGTCTCATTTCATACACTTTGCAACAATCATAAAATATAATACCCTCGTATATCTGTAAAGGTGATTAAAGATTTGTCAATAACGTTTATATTGGAAATAGAAATTTATATTGGAAATATATTGAAAATTTTTTGAAAATATTTTTATTTTTGGCAATATAAACTGTCTTAATGGTGCAATTCGAAGTTACTTTCACAAACATTTGACTTACAATTTCACAACACATACACTTCATCACTCCAATATTTCGTGTTTCACATATCACACACACAACCCCACATTTCCATATTATATTTTTAATGTTTTAGTTTTTGAATTACTTTACTGGTTTCAAAATGTAATTTGATTTTTTCCTACAACTAATTTACAATTTCTTTAATAATTTTTAATTATTTTGTATTTCTGTATTTTTATTTTCAAATTTGCGTCCACAAATTTTTTTTGCAACTAGGGGAGAATGTCGTGATTCGTGTATGCTTAATGCGTGGCCGCAGCGTGCTTGCCTCAAGTTCGAGCTTATGCTGCATTTTATCAATCGTGCCCCACTTCTCATAATATTCATCTTGTGAAATTTTGTGCGAAGGCATTTCTGTGTCCCACAGTCGGTGATTTGTTCATTCATTCATGCTCATTATATAGAGTAACGTGGCTGTACGATTTAGTAGACAGGTTACGAAATAATGCATAACGTGATAGCGCTATAATAAATTCAATAAAGTTTATTTGATATAAGTTTTGATTGTACTGTGTTAGGGCTAGTTTTAAAACTAAACTCCTAATCCTAACATTGTTAGTTTTAAAAGTAAACTCCTAATCCTAACATTGTTAGGGCTAGTTTTAAAACCAAACTTCTGTTGTAATATTCGATTTTGTCAGAGACGAATAAAAAGCTTGGTGATCTGGTAAGCCACTTTCTAATTTTTCTAACCCGTCTACAAACTCCTACGGAAAATGGAATTTTTCTAATTCTCTCCCGTATGCAATCAATAACTTTCTGTACGAAAAACCGGGTGCAAGAAAATGTTTTATCTCAAAAAAACGCAACGCTGATGTTTTGATGCAGAGATAGGTGTTAGCCTTTTTAATTACAAAACCAATTTTGTTCAGCAGATGTTCAATCAAAACAGGTTTTACTAAGTTTAGATCGTATGAAGATGAATTAAAACCAAGAACTATCAACTCGCGGCAGTACGAATCGAACTCTTTCAGTAAATTTTGTTTCCTTACGTTTTCACTGCTTTCCAAAGCTTCAAAAGTAGTTCGAAATTTTTCCTTGACAATATGGTAAGCGGACAGAAATATAGCTTCCAAATAATCTATTAAATTTTGAATTAATTCTTTTTTATTGCCAGACGTTATAAAACACTTTCCTTCCTCAAATCCAGGCACATTGGATGCAATTCCAACACTCATCGGAACGTGACGAGCTTCAAACAACAGCTTCGTTCCGTTTTCAGGTAGCTGACCTCAATTCAAGTATGCTTCAAAATCGTAGTATGCATAGTACTGGTAAAAACGATCTTGTTTGGGAACCTGTATTCCAATTTGTTCAAGTTTTTCAAATATTGTATATGGATTATGATAAATGCCTCCAGGAAAGCTTTCGCGAACTGTGGTCAAACATGTTTTGGTATGACGATAGTAATGACAATTACGATACCACAACTTATCACAATGCACACATTGATGCAAATGACTATACTTTTCAAAATCTACGATTAAAATCAAGTGGTTTTTAAACACGTTTATTTTCATTGTTTCATTATACAATTCGCGGCTACGTTGAATTACTTTCGCTTTGTTATTTTCTAATTCATAGGCAACAATATTAATCTTATAAAAATTTTTGAGATCAACAAAATCAAATAAACTTACACCGGAAAATTCACTTACGTCAAAATGGGTACAGTATTCATAAAACAATTGCTTTGCAGCTCGATTACAGCGATGACGGTCAGCACCACGGAACACGGCCAGGCATCGGAAAAAACAAAAATTGTCTTCCGCTGAGACGTTTTCAAGTCCGTGGTTGTTCATGATGAATTCGGGTAAAGGGATGGGAGCTCCTAATGGCGAGTCTTGATTAATGTAAAAGGTAATGTTTGAAATTTGAATTATTTTCCATTTTGTGTCGGGTCTTGTTATATTCTCTATAAAACTTTCTTCCGCTATAGAATTAAAAAAATCAAGTAATTCTTGCTTATTACTTATAAGCAAAGCTGTTTCCAACATTAAATGGTTATTATAGGAAGCGTGAAAATAACGAAGCTCATCGGTTTCAATGTTTCTTAAAATGTAAGCCAGACTATAGTTAATTTTAAAACGATTTTTCTGTTCCTTTATGATTGCTTCCGTAATTTTTTAAATCATTTCTTTCAAGTCCTTGTTGTAATAAAAATTAAAAATATTTTGTATCTTGTTTTTCTTGCTGAAAGTACGAATGCTGGACCAGTATTTTTTCATAAATTTTTTTATATCAGCATCCGTTTCGTCCATTTGCTCGTCCTCAACAATATCATGCTTTGATTTTTTGGCTGCAGGGCATGTTGCTGTTTCGCTATGACTACGACGTTTTATTTTTAAAGACTTCTTTTTGTTTGATGCTTCGGAACTACAACGTGCTGTCTTGGAGCCTTCTTCTGAACTGGATACTTGTTTGTTTGTGGGTACAGCTTCTTTATCCGACAGGTTAGTACAGTTATGGTCTTTCCACTCCTTAATAGTTTCGAAATTTTTAGAATA
Organism: Diplosoma virens; assembly: GCA_963680785.1. Taxonomy (NCBI): domain Eukaryota; kingdom Metazoa; phylum Chordata; class Ascidiacea; order Aplousobranchia; family Didemnidae; genus Diplosoma; species Diplosoma virens. The sequence goes on from OY796886.1 coordinate 32,644,394, forward strand.
TTGTCTGCATACACAGCATGTTTTTTTATGTCTTCTCATATTGTCTGCTCTTGTAAATTTCTTTTCACATTTTGAACAACTCGCTTCATACGTTCTGCTATGAGTAGATAATTGATGTCGTCGTAAACAATTTTTTCGTTTAAACGGTTTTTTTCATAAGATACAATCATAACTTTTGTTGTTATGCGCTGATGCAATATATCTCATTAAAGCGCGTTTTTCAGTGAACACTTTAGAACATATATTACATGTGAACAACATTGTGAATGATTAAAAGCTCCAGCAACCGCGCTTATATACCCTCTTCCTATGATGACATTTCTAGCAAATGAAAGATAACTGTTTAAGCAAAATCTTTATTTAATATCAATAATTTGACCGGAGGTTAGATCTCTGTGTTTGTCAAAGTTTCTTGAGTAACCAATTAAAAATTTTTGGATGACTAGCTCTGTAATACTGTTTCACAAACAATCTAATCTACTTATAAGGATGATTTTAAACTTGATTTGAATTTGTTATAAGTAAAATAATTTGTTAGAAAGATATTTGTTATTTTTTAGTGATGTGTCTTTCCAGATAATTATTTACACTTGTTTGATAAAAATCACTGGTTAGAAATTTAATTATTGTTTTTAGAGACATGTCTTTCATGATAATTGCTTATGAACTTGTTAAAAATTCATTGATTAGAAAGTTAATTCCGGTTTAAAAATATGTGCTTCTATTTATTATTACAAGACTTGTTTGTCTTTGCTACAAAGCTAATTGTTTTTAGTAACATGTTTTTCAAGGTAAGTCTTTGTTTTTAAACTTTTTATAAGACTCTAGATTAATTATAAAATTGTTAGAAAGTTAACTGCTGTTTTTAGTGACATGTCTTTCCAGATCATTGTTTATACTTGTTTGATAAAAATCACTGGTTAGAAATTTAATTATTGTTTTTTAGAGACATGTCTTTCAGGATAATTGCTTATGAACTTGTTAAAAAATCATTGGTTAGAAAGCTAATTCCGGTTTAAAAATATATGTTTCTACTTATTTTTATAAGACTTTGTTTGTCTTTGTTACAACTGCTGGTTTGAAAGCTCATTGTTTTACTAACGCGTTGCAATAACATTAAAGAATAATTTTATAAAAGGTTTTGACAAGTGATAAGTGTTAAACTCTTTTGGTTTATTCAATTGGTTTACTTTTGAATATAAGATTGATCGATAAGGTCTTATTTTTACATTGATTCGCTAGATCTTATGGTAACTTGATTAAAAACTCTAGAAGAATAAGGATTGAACATTTAGCTAGATCTTCATTGATCAATTTTATTTCGATTGATTAGATCTTACGGTTCATGGAATTAACATCTTGAAAGGTTAAGAATTGAATATTTAGCTAGATTCGCTATATTGACCAACTTTCTTTTGGTTACATCTCATTGGTTTTAAAAAACATCTTGAGAGGTTGAACACCATATTAAGTATTACTTATATAATTCATTGAGGATTACTTATAGCTTAGAATTTATTAAGTTTCCAGAAATCAAACTTAATAACCTAGATTCGTCATATTAACATCATCTGCTAGATGCAGCACCACCGATCTGAGGTGGTGCGACAGGACTACCTCAAGGGCCACCTCAAAAGGCCACCTCAAGACCCACCTCAATTGCGATCAAATGACCCATTGTAAATTACTCACAAGTTTGGCGAAATATGTAATTAATTATTGCGGTTTTAAATATGTACTATTTGGCAAAATTCAATCCGATACTATAATAGAGGGACAATTCGGCCGAATTCGCCAACTTAGTGCTGCCAATTACTACATTTCGATGCGGCAATTGTTGGAGAGCGATAGAAAATTACAAACATTGTCGTTGGTAAAATATTCTCGCATTTCCATCAGTCATATTGATCAAGTTGCCAAATAAACAAAAAATGTTGAAAATAAAGTTATTGCAAAAGCGGAACACTCTATGGAGTCCTGCAATTTAATATTTTGCCAACAGACAATAATGTGGTAGTGATATTTTATGTTACTGGTTACTGCTGCAAATCTTTGCTCTCCAGAAAGAAATGCGCGGAATGCAAAGACGCCACCATTGCTGGTATTAGTGAAGCAACGGATGACATTCCTGACAGTGCCAACCAATTCATCAAAGATATAGATCGCGGAGGGTTTGAAAACCCAAATCCGAGGTGTTTGATTTTGAGTGTCTCTGCTGGAAATTTTTGCAGAACTTTCTGAGGGGGGATTGCGGTATAATTTTATAAGTTGCCAAGAAAATCAACGAGTGATTTTTAAAGAATTTGTGACTTTTGCATTTTACGAAGGTGCAGTCATATCACTTTGGTCTCTGACACCTGTGTGTACAAAAGAAAACAAAATCCTTGAAGGAATTACACATGTTTTTTTTTAATTGCTGTGCAAAAATTTGATACGAGAAATTAGCGGTACTGAAGGGAATAAAGTGTGTGTAAAAATTTGTAAAGCTGTTGTAAAAACAAAATTTAGTTGAGTTTTAGCTTTTTTAGCTTTTAAATTTTAAAATGATTTTGATTATTGTTTGTGTGTAAGAAACATTGATTACTTTTGCTTTTTGTTTTAATTTATTGAACTTATTTTTATGTTTATGCGATTAAATGCATTTTTTATAAATTAATACAGCGTTTCTTTAACACTAGATTATTTCTTTGATCTTATGGTATTTTATTGTCTAAAAAAGCGGTTGAAAATTTTGACTTACAAAGCTGCACAATAACTAAGCGTACTCAAAATATTAATATTCATAACAAGATTTTTCTTTTCGAGAATTGCCATCATGATGACTAGCATTGTAATTATTACACAAAAAATATACATAAAGTAAACTTTTCTACTATATGGTAATGCAATGACGCTCCGTAAAGAGTTACAAAACGACATCGCAAACATTTACTTCGGCCAACTGTTGGTGTGTGCGTTAATCCGGTTTCCAGTCCAGATACTACTATTTAAAAATCCATGGCTAAGTTTAAGTAGCAAAACACCAAAAATAGTTTGATACTTTGCATGGATTAGTTTGACCAGTGGCGACCTAGAAAATACAGGCCATGTCAACAAAAAAACGAGCGCGTGAGATGAAAGCCGATAAAGCGCTATCGCGCTGCCTTGCCTTCAGCGCCTGTTGTATTCTTGATTCTATTAAGGAACAAACGATCAAACCTTTCTATCTTGATTAAAGAATTTTAATCAGGTTTATGTACACATACATCCCACAACAAGGGGTACAAAATACAATAAACTTTGATAAGATAGAAACATTGTTTTTGTGCTTCCTTATTCAAATAGAAAAAAAATAATCAATTAATCTTATTCTTTAATCAAAAAAAATAATCAGCATTTTTTTTTTTATACTTCTTAATATATATACACTACAGGCCAAAAGTTTAAGTCCACCCCTTGAATTTTCAAGTTTTGAAATCCCCAATTTTTTGGCAATAGATCGTTGTGAAAATCCCTCTGCAGCAAGAATATCTATCCTCGCCCTCTGTTCAATTGATAACTGCTTTTTCTTGGCCATTTTATTAGAAGGGCTCCGTAAATAGTTAATAATAGATGAAAACTACTGTAAATACAGTAGTATTTTTTACAATGTTTTCTTATCAATTTTTATCTCTGTAAAAGAAAAAAAAAATATTAAATTAGACAAACACCTTCTGAAAAGTAGAGAATATTAACTTCATTATAACTAAAATTTTAAGGAATAAGCAATAAGCAAGGAAGAAGTCAGGATAACCCTCACAAGGAGCTTATATCCAAACTCAGTTGAAATGGCAGCAAAATCTAATAAAAGTTAGTCAGGTTTTGTTAAAACATTTTGTCGATCTTCATTATACAAGGGTTCATTGTTTCTGATGAAAATTATTTGCCAATACAGACTGATTTAAACGCTTTTTAAAAATTCAAGGGGTGGACTTAAACTTTTGACCTGTAGTGTATATACCGAAAATCTCGTCACCAAACCAAATTGAAGTTGTTTTTACCATAACCAAATAAAATTCTTTATCAAAAAATAAAGGGACAAATAAATTGGTAAGCCAATTATTAACACTCTCCCCTCTAAATTATCGAGAAATGAATACAATTCAGCTTTGAGAAATTTACAACCACAATCAAATTTACTTTCTGAACAACAGTTTAACAGTCATTAATTTAAACCTTCCAGAGGCGCCACGTTGCGAATATTTCTGTCAAAGGTTCGCCCATCCGCAAGTTTAAGTTTAATGCTGCGAACATGGCCGTTTGCATCAGGAAAGGTCTTTATAACAACCGCTTTTGGGTAATCACGACGCCCAACATCTACCTCTTCTTTTAATAGGACGATATCGCCTTCCTTGAGATTTAGCTTCACGTCATACCAGCGATGTCTTATTTGCAGCCTCGGGACATACATTTGCAGCCATCTTTTCCAAAACTGTTCAGAGACTGCAATTACAAACTTATAATTGCTGCGATACATTTCAGCTTTGTTAAACTTATGAACAGGTGAATCAGGATGTAGTTTACCGCTCAGTATAGATAAAGGGGTCAAAACACGCCAGTCTTCGCACTCGTTACCTAGTTTCGTAATAGGTCTACAGTTCATTGTCCCTTCAACTTCAAACATTATGGTCAACAATTCAAAATCACTTGGCGTTCTATCCTTCAAAGCCGTTAGTCCAGTAATGCCATTGTATATAATAACAGCCATAACATTTTTCACGGTTCGAATTGCTCGTTCCCAATTCCCACCTGCATGTGGATTTGCAGGAACATTGAACTTTCATACAACGTCAATTCACTTCCGCGACATACACCGCGACACGAAATTTTTATCGATTTCCTCAAAACAAAATTTAGGTTTTTGCATTTTGCATTGTTGTAATAACTTTTTAAATTCTGCATCGCAGCCTTTAAAATTAGTGCCTTGATCAGAAAATAAACTACGACAATACATGCCACGTCGAGTGGTAAAACGCATGAAGCATTGAATAAACGAATCGTTAGATAAATCAGGTACAATTTCGATGTGGCAGGCTCGACTTGCCATACATATAAACAGCACCCCCCAACGCTTCACGATACTACGGTTAAGTTTGACAGCTATTGGCCCAAAAAGATCAACCCCAGAATTTTAAAATGGGAACTTAGGTGCGTTTATATGGCATTCGGGTAAATCCCCCATTAATTGTTGTGCAGCTTTGGCACATCTAAATTTACAATAGTGGCAATTACGTAAATACTTTTTCACAGTGCTTATACTGTAGCAAATCCAGAACCTTTGTAACAACTTACACAAAACGTAATTGACACCAAAATGATTCGACATGATATGTTCATGCTTAATGAACATTTCTGTTATAAAATTGGCTTTTGGTAGAATACTGTATATTGGTGAACACTGTCATTAGGAAGCGAAGACTTCACAACACGCCCACCAACACGTAGCACATGCAAGGTATGATTATAAATGGCAATAAATTTTTAATTTCCAACAGCTTGGCTCGTACACTCCTACTACACGACTTTAAAGCATCATCAAAATCACGCTGCCCAATGATCGATAAAATGTCAAATCCGAAATAGGATTCCTAAGCCATTTTTATCAAATCTAATTCGGCCAATTTAAACTCTTGGCTTTTTATACAGCCAACTTCAACGGACTTGTTTAACTTAAGATTTTTAGTATGCAATTTACTAACAACATACCGATAACGGTATACAATCATTTTACTGCAACTAAACGAATCCGAATAGCGCTTAGCAATATTATAAAAATACGCAAATATCTTGTGATCAATCTCATTTTTACATAGCATCTCTTTATTCCCAACTTGTGAATTAATACACGCATCAGTATTCTCACCACTATTAATCTCAAGGCAAACATCTGAGCATTCATCATTAACAACATCGGCCACCTGACAAGCATTCACTACTTGTTTTTTATCAAAACCACTATACATTGATTGTTCATACAGAAATACAGGACCTTTAAAGTAAACACAACTAGGATTAGCCTTTTTTGGGTCAATACCGCGAGAGCACAGGTCGGCTACATTTGATGATGTTGCCACATAACACCATGTATCGTCACTAGTAAGACGATTGATTTCAGCTATCTTTTGAGCCACATATTTCTTCAGCCTTAACTTACAATTCTTTATCCAATCAAGCACAACTGAAGAATCAGAGTGCAAATAAACTTTTGATATAGGAAGCTGTATCGAACCTTTTATATTTCGGTGCATGTTGGCTCCTATACTGCAGCAATTAATTCCAATCTGGGAATACTGAGTGTAGTTCTTCGAGGAACAACTTTTGATTTTCCCATCACGAATGCAACATTGCATAAGTGATCCTTTGTCATTTTTAGATATGATACTCATTCCAAGCCTTTTACTGAGCTGTCGCAAAGGGTGTGCAGCTCATAAACGTCCGCTTCAATGTCCCAATAACATCTTGGTATAGTCAGCCTTTCTAAGCATGGTAGACCCGCAATCCATTTTTCCCACGACTTTAATATGGTGGTGGGAACAGGATCATCCAACAGTTCAACTTCTTCATAAATCTTCTGCAGAAGTATTCTTCTCTTCAGCATGTATGGAGCACATATTCCAATAAGATCAAAAATTTGTGCTATAGTACTCCACAGACCTCTTTTAGTTTTTGGTCTTTCCTGAATGTTAACTTTTGGAGATAACGTCTTCTTTGATGGATTCCACTGTAATCCAAGAACTTTGCAATTCAAATTATCTTCAGACGTCAGATCTTTCGAATCTTTCACAAGCAATTTTCTATCAGGTTCTAAACATTCGAAAATTTTGGGATGATCAGATACAAATTTTCTCACCTTAAATCCTCCAGACTTCAATAACTCAACTAATTCACTGGCTCTGGCTTTACCTTCTTCGATGTTCTTGCATGAAACCAGACCATCGTCTACATAAAAACTGTTTTTGACAAGATTTACTGTTTCAGGTAAAGCTCCGACATCATTATCTGTAGCAGTCTTCTTAAGACAGCAATCAGCCATAGACATACTACAATTTTGCCCTAATAGAAGTCTTTTAAATCGGTATGTGATTACCGGTGCTTCAAAATCATGATTTTCAAACCATAGAATTTTCAGTAAATCTCTATCTTTTTCATTTATTCCACATTGCATAAACATTTCCTGGATAGCACAAGAAATGCCACAGAAAAGCTTCTGAATAGAATTAGTACTTCAGAAAGTCTTTGTAAATCATCTTTTCCTTAATGCAGCAATGAATTTAAACAACCATTATTACATTTTGCTGATCCATCACATACAAGTTTTCTTTTGGCTTGTTTGGTAACAAAATGAGGTATGTAGAAAAATCTAGCATTTTTTTCATCATCATCCGTGTCCACATGTTCAATTTTGTCAGTGTCAATTAACTTCTGGATAGCATCACAGTAAAATTTTTGAGTTATTTCGTCTCTTTTCAATAAACGTCTTTGCTGCATTAAGCGGTGTTTTGCCAAACCTTTTGTATAAGGCATTTTGTTTAAATCTCTTTTAATAGGCAAGCTCAAAAAGTATCTGCCATCGTTTTTCGTAATTGATTTGTCATACAGCTTTGTACAAATAACATCATTTGCGGAAGGAGCAGCATTTTTATCGTCGGGAGCAGTCTCAAAATCGTAATTCATCCATTTTTCAATTTCCGCGTGTAACAACTCACAAGTGTCAATATCACCATTGCATAGATATGCTCGATCATTCATCTACACATTGTGTTGTTCTATCATACAAATCTTGTTGCAATGAATATCGCTGCAACTATTTAACTTATCATAGACCAGTGCATCAACATCACCTCCATCACGCGCACCAGTATGACCGACTAGCAGCCAGCCAAATTTGGAGAGTTTAGCAGCGACTCTACACTCTTTGCCATGTCTCACTTCAGTCACGTCTAAGAGCTCTTCATAATTACTTCCAATTAAAAGATCAACATTTTTCGTCTCGATTACTGGAATTTCAATGTCTTTAAGATGTGGAATTTTGCTGAGCTCAATGTTTTCCTTTTTACCTGGATTGTTGTGACTAGCAAATTCTTCAACACATACCACATCTTTTAACTTAAAAGAAGGACCGTCATTTACACCACAAAGTACAAGATCAACTTTACAACCATCTTCTCTAGTGCAAGCTTAGCTGTCGACAATTTAACGCAGGACTTCTTCTGTGCATTAACAGGTATCTTGAGCAATTTAATCAGCCTTTTAGTTGCCAGAGTATTATCTGAACCTGTGTCTAGCAAACAATTTACTTTCACAGATTGTTTTAAAGCTTCAGAGTGAACGATAACAGGAATGACAGGCAAAATTTTTCTTTTACTATTTAATATAGCACTGTGCACCTTTGCATTCACAGCATCAGCATCAGACACCAACTCATCATCTTTATTTTCTCTCACAGTACAGTGAGACTTATCATTCACCCAAAGCAAGAAACGATGATCATCACTCTGGCGAGCACGACAACAATATTTAGATCTACACTTGGACTGTAAATGTCCCGAGTTAAGGCATTTAAAGCAACATTTGCTCTTTTTTGCTACAGACCATTTGTCTTTCAGATTCAACTCTCTAAACTTATCACACCTCCACAAAGCATGCACATTTCTAAATTCACACTCAGGTACAGGACACAAAAATATATTAGAATTTTGAGCATATGTTTTAACAAGAAATTGTTTAGCAGGACGTTTTTCTCAGCATTAGTTTGGTTAAAGTTATATTTGGATTTTACATTACTTATGTCATTTTGCATTAAAGGGTGCGAAATTAGCTTTAACTGTTTTTCAACAAAACGCAATAAATAATCAAAACTAGGCATAACAATACATGCATTACATAAAATTTCAGCAAGTTTATCCTTTGACACTTGGGTAAACGAGCAATCATTTTTTTTAAAACCGCAGGCGAATCAAGCATAGAATTTTCATTAGTGTCAGAAAAAAGTGTTTTTATATCTTCTAATTCATTCATAAATGATTAAAATGATTCTAAGTTCCATTTAACTGGTTCATTTCTGGTAATATATGAAATATGAGCTTCAACAACCAGAGATGATTGACCAAAAAATTTGTGAATCATATTGAGTGCAGTGTTTAATGCAACTTCAGGCACAACAACGTATAGCATCAGCGGCTTTACCCGAGCAACGTGACTGAAGAATATCATATATCAAACCATACTGTTTGGCATATAAAGAGATAACTCTCCCCATACCATGCCGAAAAGCAATATAGTGTTTTGGATTACCATCAAAGGCCGCCTTCGACCCGCTTTGCATTAACACTTTACCAGCTATATAATTGTCACCAATTCCAAAAATGTATCAATATAAAATACACCATCAACTCTGCTACAGACTTTATTTTATTAGCCTCCAACACAATATGTTGTTGCTCAATATCATTTTAGGTGTCTGTAGCTAGAGTTTTTATGTTTGCACTCCACCCATGCACAACATTTACATGAGAGCCCACTTTTTTAAATTCATTCATTGTACAATAATTTTTTGGTGAAGCATGCACATTAGAAGCATAGTCAAAATTACTATCACGGTTTAAGCCATGTTCTTGAGTTTTTGTTAAGTAATCACTCACCACAAGTTTGTTTGCAAGTTCAGCTTCAAGAATTTCCCTCTTAAGTTTTATTTTTTGTATTCTTAAATCTTCTTCAGCCATTTTGCCAATTTGTTTAGGAGTGAAATTTCCTCCTAGTAACATTGATGACAACAGTCCTATTGTTTTCCTTGACATGCAGCTAGATTTGCTACTAGAGTTTGTAGCAGTGCCTGTACTACTTGTCTTCAGAAGGTTGTCAAACAGATTCTTCTGTTTCGCTTCAGCTTCATTATAATGATGTTTAATAATTGAGTATTGCACTTCTGCTGAGTTTCGTTTGTCAAAATAATCTTCAATCTTATCATTGTCCTCATCAGGATTTAAGTTACCAACATTGATTTCTATGAATTGAAGCAATTCTTCAAAGCATTTAGTTATTTCTATTAAAGACTTCTTTAATTTTTTGAAAATCTTTTTTATTTGATAACAATTTTGATAATTCACAGGCTCCTTTGTTAAAGCTTTTATTTAACTGTCTCATATTTCTTTCAGACAGTGGCACATCCGCTTTTTTCAAAACACTTTCTTCAGCAGCTTGAGAAGTACTAGCACCTTAATCAAGTGACATAACAACTTTTTTCTTATTATTATTCAAAAAGAATAATAAAACAATGTTTCTATAATGTTGTATTCTTGATTCTATTAAGGAACAAACGATCAAACCTTTCTATCTTGATTAAAGAATTTTAATCAGGTTTATTTACACATACATCCCACAACAAGGGGTACAAAATACAATAAACTTTGATAAGATAGAAACATTGTTTTTGTGCTTCCTTATTTAAATAGAAAATAATCAATTAATCTTATTCTTTAATCAAAAGAAATAATCAATTAATCAGCATTTTTTTTTTTTTTATACTTGTTAATATATATATATACAGTATATATACCGAAAATCTCGTCACCAAACCAAATTGAAGTTGTTTTTACCATAACCAAATAAAATTCTTTATCAAAAAATAAAGGGACAAATAAATTGGTAAGCCAATTATTAACAGCGCCCAAAACTGTGTTAATAGCAAAGAAACATTCAAAGCAAACAGCCACCTATGCTGTACCCGCAGATTTTGCAATTTAAGACTTATTTATTTTACTTAAACGTTAACTGCTTAATTTTTTCCAGCATTAATTCAATTTGTTGTAGCATATTTGTTCTGTTTAATGGCCAAATTACTAGTTTATTGAAGCTTAAAACTTGCTTTTTACTAAATGATCAATTCCCTTTGCATAAAGCATTGAAGATCGATAAAAATTATAATTGCAGCATATCTAGTGATGTACATAGTACAGAACAATAATTGAAAAACAATAAACATTCATAAACGCATTGTTGCAAAAAAGTAAGACAGGCAAAACTAAATTGATTTTGAAATGTTGTGGTAGCGAATGCCGGGGGTGTAATTTACTAATGTCGACACAAATAGAGAAAAATTACTGCTATTAAAAGTAAAAGCTGTGCAGCTGAAAAGTAAATGACTATTTATTTTTCTGGCTTATCCTTACTTGAAAAGATTAAAAGCAGTGACATTCGTCAATCTCTCAACATCGAATCGCTACTAGTCTGCATAGAACGATCGCAACTGCGCTGGTATGGCTATGTGTCACGAATATCCTACGAGCGAACATCAAAGCAACTAATGGATGCTCTTCCGAGTGGCAAAAGGCCTAGAGGGGCAGCACTCGCTGGCAGAATTATGTTGAAGATCTGGTCTGCCGCTAGTTGCAGGAGATCGGGGTGCTTGGAGATCCCAGCTGGACCTGCTGCCCCCGCAACCCCAAAAGGACAAGCGAGCAAAGGAAAATGCATTGACCTAATTCAATGCTTTCCCCGAAAATAATGATGATGATACCGTACTGCTATATTCTCCCACCTAAGTTTTTTTTAATTTTTGTATTTCATTACGTCACATGTGTCTCTTTATTGCGTTTAATGCCGTTGGTGTAAATTTTGTTTTGATTGCATTATTATTTTTATTCCATTGCATCTGACGAAGTGAGCAGTAGCCCACAAAAGCTTTTGCCTTTAATGAAAACCAGTCAACTTTAGTGCAGAATTTTTTGTACTCATTTGATTTCAATCGTTGATACAGCTTTCCCAATTTTATTTCTTTTAATCCTTCAGTCAATCGAATGTGCTTTGCTTAACACAAAAAACATCTATTTATTATATAATAACTTTTAAGAATATCTTAAAAACAAAATAAACTAAGTAGGTGCTGGCTTATCAATTACGCAATCACTACGTAACAGTGAAAAAGATGACGTCAAATGTATACAGAAAAGATTTAAGTTTAGTTCATTAAATAATTGAAGGCCCTATTTCTAAAAGTACCTAAGTCACATTTTCGAAAAAATGAGATAAGCTGAAAAAATTGTTTGTTTACTTGCCAGAAATATTCTGACAGAAAATCTTTTCAGAAAATCACTTTTTGAGTAGCAGAGGTTTGAAATCTTAGCGTATTTCTATTGTAGAAGTAGGGTTTTGAAAACTTTAAACCTCATTTTCTCAAAATGACATTATGTGACTTAGGTACATTTAGAACTAAGCTCTTCAATTAAGAATAATGGTAAAATTGAATCATTGTTACTAGAATTGCATGCCTTACCAGATATAATTGCAATTACAGAATTTAAACTAACCTTCTCCAAAGTTTGTATGGCCAACATTAAAAACTACAATTTTTTTCATATTCAGTCCTCATTCAATGCAGGAGGTGTTGACATATACGTAAAAAAAAACTTAAGATATTTTCAAAGAACTGACATTTGTATTTAAAGAATGTGAAAGTTTATTTATAGAAATTGTTAATCATGCTAGTAATAGTAAAACTATCAAGACAGTTATACTTGTTGTATACAGATATCCTCGTAGTTGCTTTAAATCATTTCAATCAAAATTCGGTGATGTTTTGCATAAGTTGAATCACTCCAATTGCTCTTGTTTAATAACAGGAGATTTTAATATTGATCTCGAAAATCAAGGTATAGATTCTAAAACATCTGATTATATGAATGATATATATTCCAGTTGTAGCTACTTATTAAGCAATAGGCCTACAAGATTAACTCCGAAATCATCAACTACACTTGATCATATATATTGTAGAAAATTACCAACGCACGTGTTTGCTTTATTTCCTTGGCATTTCTGATCATAATTTGCGCGTGCACTCGCTGCCAGCGCCTTTTTTTTACGCTTTAATTTAGTTAATCTCATCTCGAAGCATAGTTCGTGTCTGCAGCGCGTTCATTTAGAGCTGACTTTGTTGCGTTCTATAATACACTTCTCCATCTGTGAGGCGACCAGCAGCAATTGGTGGCGGCTGGCTGAAGTCTGAGTAGACTTAGTGCAGTTTTTGTTGTACCCTATTTGAATTGTCACTTCTCAATTTGTGAGGCGACCAGCTGCAGTATTTGTGGGGGGCTGGTTGAAGTCTTGAGTAGACTTAGTGCAGTTTTTGGTATTTCCCGATGTGTTTCCCGTTATTCCCCCTGAGTCAGCACCGACGTGAACTGCTCGGTAAGACAACTAAGTGTTTTCCTTTTGTGTTTAAATTTTAGTTCGTTTTATTTATTTACAGATTACCGCTTTCAACGCTTCAGTTTATCATTTATTTTGATTAAAATAATTTCCTTGGTTATTATTGGCTTTTCATTTCAACTAAGCCGGAAGCGCGTTAATCGACGATTCACTTTGCGGCAATCGGCAACATCAGCGCCGTTTACCGTTATATATAGATATAGATATAAATCATAATAGAAAAAGCTTGTCGCTCAGGTTTGGTGCATGATGTCTCTGATCATTTACCAGTCTTTTGTATATTTACTAATAACCACAAAAAAAGTTGTTATACCACAGTTTTACATGATATGAAACATTTTAAAACTGAATCTTTTTGCAATGATATCTACTATCCTTTCGAAACAATGAAAAATTTATTTAACTACACTTGTAAATGTTATAGCTGGCCATGCACTCCTAAGAAAATTATCCAGAAAAGAAAAAAAATTAAATCCAAACCATAGATTACTAAAGGATCACTAAAATCAGTAAAAACTAAAAATTTATTATATGTTTAATATTTTAAATAGAAAAAAAGCACATTTGACATCAAAAATTAAAGAATTAGCCAGATAAAGATACCACCTTGATTACTTAAATAAACATAGAAATAATATTTCTCATCAGTGGAAGTTAAAAAATGAAATCATACGCTAATATTAAAATCACTAACAAATATCATTTCTCAAATCTATGCAATAACTACTTCACTAGTGTAGGGTCCAAAATGGGTGCTAAAATATCTAACAAAGATATGAAGTTTGATATTCCAATTATGCTAAGTCATTCAGATTTAATCCTTCTACACCATAAGATCAATCAACTAAGTATTTCAAAATCATCAGGTCCAGAAAATATTCCTATCAAATTATGCAAATAATCGCTCCTATAATCTCCACGCATTTAACAAATGCTATGAAAAGGGAGTCTTTTCTTGAATATTGAAGTGTGCAAAAGTAATTCTAATCTACAAATCAGGTAAGAAAGATGCAGTTAGTAATTACAGACCCATTTCAATTTTATCACCTCTGGCAAAAATCTTTGAAAACTTGTATGTTAGACTAGAAGATTATTTTTTCCAAAATAGGATAATATCCCATCAACAATTTGGATTTCGAAAAGACTATTCTACTGAGCTAGTTTAACTGATCTGCATAACAGGCTAATGAAAAACATTGATGAAGGTTATTACACATGTTATGTATTCTTAAATTTGTCACAAGCTTCCACAAAAAGGTTAACCAATATATTAAATCTGCTGCAACTCACAAATATGTTAGTAGGTTGATTACAAATAAAAGTTTCTATTTGCAAAAACAAAATTTATCATATGGACAATGCTCTTACAGTTTTAATGAAGTTAAGATTTGGAATAAAATTCCTTTAGATCTAAAAATGGTTTCCCATCAATTGTTTGACAAAAAACTGAAAAAAATTATTGTAAGTCAGTACTAGATATTTAGTTTCTTCAAATGAAAGTAGTTAATCTAATATTTTATTTTATTTGCATACAAAAAAAATCTTTTGTCTGTGTGATTTTTGTTTGTATCTTTATTTGGTATTGTTAGTGATTATAATTTGGACATTAATTTTTATTATAATTTTTATTATGGGCAGTTTGGACTTGATGAGCATTTAATGGTCTTTTCACTATCCAATTTAGTCAAGTGGTCAACTTTGTTTTCAGTTTTGTCAGGTTCACCAACCTTCGATTAACTGCATTAATAGTCGGCAGCGTGGTCGAGTGGTTAAAGCACCGGACTGATGATCAACATGGTCTTGGTTCAAAACCCACTTACGCCTTTCTGTTGTGTTCTTAAGAAAGACACTTTACGGCACTTTCCCCTGCTTAGTGGTCTTGGCAAGCAGTTCTAAATTTTAGTCATATCTCTACTAAATTGCTAGCGGACAGCAATATCTTGGCATCTCCGGAAGCAGGTCGGGGTAATTGCTTACTCCATGTATAGCGCCTCCGTCGCTTTCCTGCGAGTCAGGAGGATAAATATAGAGATAAAAATAAAAAATATATATTTATTATTTAGTAGTCTCCTGAGCGTACCACGTTTTTAATTGTACTACTTGATTGAACCAAATAAGCTTTGTCTTGTCTTAGTGTTTACGTAACCATTGTCAGGATTCAAAGGAATAAAACAACCATTACCTAAAAAATATTTTCAGCCTAAAATTAATCTTCACTGCAATGCATATTCTCGATGGATGTAAATTAGAATGAATGTATTAGAAGCAAGGAATTGGTCGTGCGTGGGGTGGTGGTTGAAGCGCAATTTTAATCTACGCAGTTTAAACAGCTTTTTTATATAAAATATTATATATCTTACTTGGGTGTGGCTTTTGATACAGTAGTTGTATTGATCTTAACTTTGATGGGTGATCAAGTAAATAGAGTACCCCTCCCCCAAAAAAAGCTTTTTAAACAATTTTATTTCAATTGTCCTTTAACTTTTTAATAACTTTCTTACAATTGTCCGTTAATTAACGACATTGAATTGCTATTAAAACACTTTCATTCTAAAGCGGAAAAAAGTAGTAAAGATAGAGCAACTGTTTATAAAAAACACTATTTTTGAAACGACAGCAACATGTTCAAAAAACGAAAATACGCAAGAAACCAATCAAAGTGCTTTTTGTAGTTTTTATCAAAAAAACAAAGGCAAATGGGTTAATTTTAATTTAAATTCTTTTTTTATTTTTTTGCAAAATTTCAAAAAATAAATTGATTTATCTAGAACTAATAAACAGCATTATACGATTACGCCTAAATTGTCTTTTGAAAGCTTACTTACAAGCTTATGCAAATACAGATGTAACTATGCGCTTGCATAGAAAAATCTATACGAAAACAGATCTTTGAAAAGTGTTGGTTGGGTTAGCAATTTAAAACGCTTTATCAAGCAAACTTAAAATAGTTTTTTAAAAATTGCAAAACTTTTTTTTTTATCTTTACATTTCTTCTCCCAACTCGCAGGAAAGCGTCGTAAGCACTATAAATAAGGCAACTGCTAAACAATTACAATGACCTGCTTCCGGAGATGCGAAGCTATAGCTGTCCGGTTAAAATTCTCTACTTGGTTTTTAGTTTTATAAGAGATATAGCTGAAATTTCGAAATGCTTTACAATTCCGCTAAGCAGGGGAAAAGTCCCGTAATGTATTTTTAACAAGGACACAAAAAAATCACGCAAGGGATCGCGACCGCGTCGATTTCCATGATGGCACTCTTTATCACTCAACCACGCTGCTGATAATGTGAAACCATTTTTGTTTTGTTTAAACTTCCATGTAAAAATAGCTTGTTTGTGCAGTATGATTAGATTATTTTTCTATTATTGTTTTTGGATTAAGACTAATTTGAGTTAAACCTGAATATAGACAATGATTAACAAAAACACTTAAAAGCAATAATACGTTTTCTCGTTTATTTAAAACAAAAAACTTACATTCGCAATTGGGAGGAGCTTCAGACAAGCTTCCAACTTTATTGACGTCATTGCAAGTTAAATTTTTTTGCGTGACTCCGGGTTCTCCTACCACACCATAGTTCTCCTCACACTCGTACGTCAAATTTTGACCAACAGCAACTTGCCGGCTTGTTGTTCGTAAAAAAGAATTATTGTTTGGACGGAGAGTAAAACAGGAAATCTCTGTGAAAGTTTTTGAAAGATAATTGTCTTACTTCATGCGCAATATAATCTTAACCGCATAAATCTATAGTTAATTTTTTTTTTAATTTTAGAATGTCGTAATCCTTTTCATATTAATAGTGATCGCACATTCCTCAAACCTCCACTTAATTTATAATTTTTTTTGTAAATTATTTTTATAGCGTTCTAATTATATGTTCTGTTGCTCTAATTTTGACCGCGTGGTCGGCGCTCTAGTTTTTTATTAACTGCGCAATTTTATTTTCTCTTATGTCATTAAGTGCTTTTGGAAGGTTCTAGTTAGTTTGACGTCACCTAATCGTTCGCTGGTGCATCTCCGATTGGCTGTCGTAAACAGTGACCTGAATTTAATGGCTATTTCGGAAAAATTGCTTATATTTTTTTTTCTTTTTTCTTTTATCTCTATATTTATTCTCCTGACTCGCAGGAAAGCGACGGAGGCGCTATACATAGGGTAAGCAATTACCCCAACCTGGTTCCGGAGATGCCAAGATATTGCTGTCCGCTAGTAATTTAATAGAGATATTACTGTAATTTAGAACTGCTTGCCAAGACCACCAAGCAGAAATCTTGCCCAATTTGGCGCCACGTGACGTGATCTTGTAAAAGCGTGCGTTTTGTTTATTTCATTCCAGATTTCACCTGAGATTCCAGTTAGCGATTTGAAGTGTTTCATTGCAATGAATTGTTCGTGTTTGTGTGGCTGTTCTATAAAGAGGTAGAATTGTTAAGCTTTCATCTAGCGGACGAAATATTGAAATTAATTAGCCACCGGGGCACTAATTCACTCTGGTAGCTCGCTACCATAAAGTTGTTGAAATGATTATTTGCTGGTGTGGTGTCGAAATTGTTTTAAAGTTTGGTGAAACTTGAAAGTCAAGTTTTGTTAAATTCGTAAATATATTTTTTATACTTAGAGATAATGGTTTTTGTCTGTCTGCGGAGAGACGTTTTAAAGGAATCAATTAGAACTTAGCCGGAACTAACTGTATTAAGAACTTTAGTCCCGCGGCAAACTATTTCTTGAGCCGAAATAAATAAAAAAAAATAGACAGCTTCACTTCTGCGCTGGTATTCGGGTTACCAAGTTCAACTGGCCCTTTTGGATTCCCGAGTAACGTTTATGACACTAATCTTGTTACTATTCGATACCACAATCGCTGATTAAAAGTTTACAAAAAACACAAGAAAAAGTAATTCTTCCGAAATTCTTAAAATTTCAATAAACACATACATTCGACTACAATCTAATAAAGTAACTAAAATATTTTGAAAGTTGATTCTAATATTTAAAATTAAGATATAAAACAAATATTATTAAAAACAATGTTTTATTTTACCCAAATGGCAAGCAATAACAGATTATAAATATCTATGATTGGTAGTTTTATATTTGCTCCAGCAATAAAAATAACAATAATATACCATATCGACAGTGAACCGAAAAGCAAAAGCTATTCAAACAACGGTTGATTTCTTTTGATTAAATTACAATTTCAACTCAATTTTTCTCTTTCCTTATCCAGCACAGATTTTTCTCCTTTTCTTTATTGCTTAGCATAATATTTAATAAAATAATTGATTTTACTTTGTTATTTTCTTTTTTGTCCTGTGCTCCATTTCTTATTATTCCAGCCTACTCCGATAAAAAGTCTCTTTTTTATTTCTTTCCCTTGATAATCTACTGCGCTTTATCATGCCACGGTCATACTCCCTTGTATCGATCATCTGTTTAGATGATGCACCAAGTACTCATGTTTTCTCTCTAGTTTCAATCATTTGTAAAAAATTGCTTCAACTTTTTTCTGACTTTACTTGGGTTTGACCTTTATTTTTTTTCTCGTCGGATATTTTTATTTATTGCCCATCTTTGCGTTGGAAACTTTTTTTACTCAAATCAGCATTGATCATTGATTGGTTTATTTGTTTGAGTATGTTCCTTTTTCTCATTTGGAGATTTTTTGTGTTTGGTGCTTAATAACACCGTTCTAAGCATAACGATAATCTTTGGAACTTGGGTCAAAAAAAAAACAGGTGAAAGTTGTATAGAGTTAGTTGTCATTATGTTAAACACTTTTTGGTTTGCAGCAACCGTTTAGTTGCCACGCCCATGACGCAGTGAATCTGTACATTGTTTCGCTTTACTAAGAACATCTGATAAAGTTTACTGTTGTTGTGTGTCGGTGTGAGAACTGTCGTGAGCAGAAGAAAAGTTTGCCCAGTTGTGAAAAACGCGTTTCGGATTTTCCTCCTGTTAGATAGGCCGGGATTTCACAAGTTCGCCCGCAAACAGATATTTTACATTATTTTTATTGACATTGCGTTTCTGCTATAGTCCAGTGATAGTCGTTGTTATTCGTGCTGGGGAACAATTCGTTATTTATATTTTTTCAGTTTGCAGAATAATTTGTCACCTGTTTATTCTGAATTTTCTCTTTGAAATAAATCTCATTATTTTTTCCAGTTTTGGACAATTTCTGAACTACAATCTTACTTCTCGAAAAGCTACATAACAAGCAAAAACAGAATTTTTGCTTTGCAATGTGCAAATTAAGTTCTTAAAATTATCTAAAAACAACTTAAAACCTATAAGTTTTGTACACTCATTTTCTACTAAAATAATTAGATAATTTTGTTATAGTAGGAAAAAATAGTGATACCAGAGCACGTAGGATACGGAGATGACCACAATCCATTTTGATTGCAAGTTGATGTAAAATTGTTTCCTCTTGCATTGCTTATTTTGTAGCCATAATTACAACTGAAAAATATTGTTGTTCCTTCTTGAACAGGTCCGGAAGTTTCTGAAACACTTCCGAATTGTGGAGCTTCCGGTACAGTGCATGCTAAATAAAAAACGTTGAATGACTTGAGACAGACGCATTGATTAGTTACAAGTTACTCATCTATTTTATGTAATAATTTTTTTAAAGCAATCATAGCCAGTAATGAGGAATGCGTTTACAGTGGCGAGCAAAAAAGAAAGACTTTTTATTTTATTAAATTTTTTTCAAAATAACTTAGTTAAAATTGAATTATATTTCTCAAAAAAATTAATTAATATTGGATTTTATATAATTTTTTGTGCTCTTTTTAATAATATATTACTTGATAAATATAACTCAATTTTAACAAAGTTATTTTTAAAAAATCTGAAAAAATAAAAAAGTCTTACTTTTTTGCTCGCCACTGTATTTTTTGCTGTGCTACAAACTGAACGAAACAGATAAAAATCTATGTTTTCTTACCGTTTTGTAGCAAATTCGTTTTTTGCAAGCTAGCTATTATTTACCTTCACTGAAAATTAAATGTTTCATGTCCAGTTTTGTCAAAAACTAAATTAACTATGCCAGAATAATCTAAACACAAAAATTTCATGCTCAAATCAAAAAGAGCAGCCTAAAAAACTTGATAAATTAAAACTTAATTTTTTAACACCGTTTTTTCAACATCGTAAAAGTGCACATAAAACCAAGCATAAAACTTTTAGAATTCGGGGCAAATAACCGGCAAACCAGAATTTAAAACGTACAAAATTAAAGCAGAAGTAATTGCCCCCAAAACGCAGAAAATTTGACAAAAATTAGTATTTTTCGAACAACAACAAGGAATTATTTGGGAAGGATAAAGTTTTTCAAATTAGAATTATCCAGAACTGTGAGCAAATAAAACTGAGATTTAAAATGAATACTTTTTCGGGGGAAGATTTTCACAAGCTTACATAATGGGAAAGCAATCTTTTTTGCTTTATTTTCAATCACAAAATCTGGTGAATACCAAAAAAGGTCGTCGTGTTAAATCTGTGTGACATTCGGTCATCTCCGTAAAATGCTACAGGATCATGATTAGGGCCACCTTTATAAAATTTAGGAAAAAATGTATTGCCTTTTTCAAAAATTTTTGGGCTGGTACGGGTATTGGTACGCAAAAATTTGGTGTTTAACCTTTGGTTTTTACTCAAGCCAGTATATAAATTTGTTCGTCTTAGCTTTCAATTGGAATTAAGGTTTATTCATTAAACAAAAATAGCATAAAATTCAAAAATTGAATTTAACTATCGATTTTTTTGACGATTATCTTGTGGATGGCTATTGAATAATAGTCATCGTGTACCGCGCGATTATTATTAGTCACACGAAGAGCAAGAAAAATGTCTAAGAGCAGACGAACAAATTTTAACGAATCGATTACTATACAGGAACAAACAAAAAAAAATTTGTATCATTGCCTATAATTACACCTTGATTACAATTGCTTAAGCCAAAAAAATGTTAGCTTTTAATCTTGCCGTATTCAATTGATTCTTCATTTTTTGTAATTTAAAAAATAAAAAATTGCTAGTGAACTATCTTGATGGCTCTTGATTAGCCTTAAGTGTACAGTAATTTTTAATCAGTTCGTTTACCTTTAAAGGACTTTTAAAAAGTCGGACCTGAAACCTGTAACAAAGGTACTAAGTTTAGAGAATTTTGCAGTTTAGTTTTTTTTAGCTCACCTTGGCTAATGGGTATGCTGGCTTTTTCCTACTCAATTACGCAATAAGATACAATCAAAAAACTGGAGCAATATCTCGCTTTTGTTTGGTCATCAATCAATCTTCCAAATCAGCCCAAGACGAAAAAAATTACATTTGCCTGACTGAAATCAAATGTGAGCGCAGAAATATCTTGCGCCGAATATTGGGTGCTGAATTATTGTTCGCCGAGTTATTGCCGAGTTATCTAAAGTTACAAAGTCATTGGCTTTAATTCATAAAACAGTTTGCAATTTTGACATTTTTTATGTTGAAGAAACAAAATTGTGTTTGTATCTCTCGTAACATCTATCTAGTTTTTCAAAAACGGTAAATCTACAAACCAATGAAATTAAGCTAATTGAGCAACTAATTATAATATTTTGTAGCTGGACGTATACAAATGTTTCACAGGTTACATGTGGCTTTAGTACTATATAAAAGAATTTGCCGTGATATAATTAAAGTATTCAAATCCTGTTCGGCATATCATGTAAATAAAAGTTTTTATTTGACCCAACAAACTTTTTCAAATAAATAGCATGAATAACAAAAAAATCAATCAGATAATTAAATAAAGTTGCAGTTTTCGTAGACAATTAAAGAATATCTCATGACGTATTAAGATCTATTTTTACAGATAGTTACAAAGCTGAGAATGATTTGCAAACCTCGTAAAAGAAAATGTAGTACGACTTTCAACAAACGCCAAAGATAGCGAGTGTCATAAACTTAAAAGTTTGTATTTAAATGTTTATTAAAATATTTATAAAAACGATTTCCATTTTCTAATTAGATTCACTGGTCAACACGATTTTTTTGCATGGAATTTTTTAACTGATTTTGGGTAATTTGGAGGCGCTGAATCCAAATTTGGTGTTAGTTTTTGCTCATCACGTCACAATGCGTTTAGGTGCCCTTAAGTGGAATAATGTTGACAATGGAAGGGAGCATCTCCTTTAAAATGACTTTTCAAAGCTATTTGTAATCTTAAACCGTATTTGTGTATTATTGACCACATCATATATAAATAGTTGTTCCGTTCCTAAAAATCGCCCAAATTATGTAGATTCACAATCTCATAAAAAATATCTTTGATTTCGCGTTGGTCCGGCTCAAATAGCCGAAGAAATAACAGTTTTATGAGCAATTTAAATAATTTATTTTTATTTACAAGAAAATATGGCAACACTGCATAATTTCGCTTTATTGAGAACATTCTGGATTTCCGCTTGACTTGTTTTTGCATGTGACGCAATAATGCTTATATCTGATTGGCTTCATTGAGATAATTTCAGAACATTCGAGCAACCTTACCAATGGTATAAATACGATTCGCTGAAAAGCAATATTATTATAAAATTGGATGTTTCGTTGTGGTAACTTAAACTTGGAAAATTGTTAACTGTGTGAAGTCATAGTTTTTGGACGCAAGTCTTTGGTGATCTACGTGATTGTGAAGAATTAAGCTATTGAGCTTTAACCTGTTGCTTTGATTTATACTATTCGGGCTCCTAAGTGGATTGGAGCATATTTCTTAATAAAGAAGATATTGTAGTAGTCGGAGCTGTGATTTAGCTAGACTATATTTTTGCTGTCGCTGGTTCGAAGGTCAGATCCAGCAAGAAGATTAAGAAATTTATCGTTTAGTAGACACCTAGATTGTGTTATTGGCGAGGCCTTCTTAGCAGGCGCCAAAAAAGGTAGACGATTAAACAACGTACTAAGTTACCAAATAAATTCTACTAAATTTCAAAAAACTTTTTAACATCGGAATAAAATTTAAAAAACTTTCCAAAATTTAGAAAACTAAAATTTGTGGAAGTAACAAAATTTCAAAAACTATTTACTAAATTTCTCCAAAATTTCAAAAACTTTTCGCAAGGTTAACAAGCAAATTTCAAAAGATTTTTCACAAGCTAACAAGTAAATTTCAACAAGTGAAGTTTTAAGAAGATCAAGTAAATTTGTTATATAAGAAGAGCTCTTAAATTGAATAACCTACTTTGAAATAAACTGTTGGTAAAATTGCTTAATTTAATTGAACTGTGTGAAAAGAATAATTTAATTTGAAGACTCCAGAGGGGAATTGCAAGAAAATTCCTCACAACTAAAGGTACTGTGGAATTTGGATTTTCTTATTTAGCTGTGAACTGGTAGTTTGTTTCTTTATTAATTTGTGGTAATTGTAATTTATTTCATTTGGTAGTGTATTTACTGTTAAGATTTTTAGCTATGTCTAGTAAAGATATTGACGTAGGGCTGCCCGATGTTGGCCCGTCTGGTTTGGGGTTAGATGAGGTTGTCCCGGGAGGGGTGCAGGTTGGTACTCGCTTAGGGATGACCACTAGATCTATGGCCAGGGGGGTAGATAATGATGGGATTATTGACCCAGAGGATAGTGTCTCCAACTTGGGGTCTAGAGCTTCATGTACCTCTGTTTTGTCTGAAGCACAAATTGAAATTCAACGGCAGATGGAGACTAATCGCATCATGGCTGATTTAAGGTTAGCCAAACTGGCCAGGGAGGAGAGACTGGCCCGGGAGGAAAGGCAGGCACAACTAGCCCGGGAGGAAAAAGAGGCAGAGCTCAAGGCGGAGCTGGCCTTAAAAGAGGCAGCATTAAAGGCTGAATTTTTAAAGAAGGACTTGGAATGCCGTAAGTCACGGTCTGGTTCTCAAGTCAGTTCAAGGCGGTCAGCCCACACCAGAACCGATTTTCTTGAAACCCATGGTGGGTATTTGAATACTAATAGTCAGCAAAGTAAGGCTGTGATCTCTGGTGGTGGTGGTGAGACTGGTGATGTGTTACTCCCCAAGATTGCTGTCCGGGAGAATTTAACCTTGCAGAAGTTTTCTGACTCAAATAATTTGCTAGGTAGCAATGATAGGTCTCTGCGAGGCAATGTGGCTTTTGGGGCCGCCCGAAGTGTGCCTCCTGACTTTGAGAAATATGTAGTTTCCCCTGGTGTGCCGTCTGGTCGGGCCGAGACATGCCCTAAAATTTGTAGTCCATCTGGTGTTAATGCTGTTGAATATGATGGTGGTGTTAAAAATAAGTATGTTAGTGCTGCCTTACCTGCTGTTACGAATGCTAGATCTTGCAATGTTGGTGGTTTAAATTGGAATAATGGATGGTCTCCTGTGCAGTCAGGCTTGACTCAGCAGGACAGTTTCTTTCAATATCAAAATTGTCGTACTTTTATAGATAAGGCATCTTTGATTAATTACAATGGAAGTAATATGCCATATATTTTCTTTCATAATCGCATTAAGGCTTTAATGGATAGTTGTCCATTTGAAAATTCACGTTTAACTTTGTTGCAAGCTGCTTGTGTTGGACTTGCTGGCCAAAATATTTCTAATCTGGTTGCTGACACACCTGGCCTGTCTGAGGCTAGGCGCATTGAAATGTCTCTTGAAAGATTGTCGCAGAGATTTGGTGTTAGAGGTGGTTTTTATGCTGAACCGGAAATCCGCAAGTTTCGGTATGGTGATAAATTAAAATCAGATTCGGCCTTTGCGCTAAAAGAATATAAAGACCAATTGTCTCAATGTTTGCTCTACGCCAAAGCTTATAATCAACCAGATAAAGTAGAAGGTCGATTTGTATTGGATTTGGCTAAGCGTTTGCCGGATGTAACTAAAAAAGAGTTCTTAAAGTTTTTGGCAAATCGGTTTGGACACACAAATGAGCCTAGTTTTAAAAGCTTATTTGAATTTATAACTGAAGAAGAATCTTACAAGTCAACAGATTTTGGTATTTCACTTCTAAATGCTTCAAGTGAATTGCGCAAATTTGAAAAGCCCCATGATAAAAGTAAAAATGCTTGCCCAGTAAGACAAACTTCCTTTAAATCACCTAATCTCCCAAGAAGGTCTGATGCAAATAATAAACAGAAGAAGTCTCTAACTACTGATAGTCGACCAGAGCATCCTATGTGCATCTACTGCTCTTTGAAAGGGCTGGTTGAGCATCATTATCTGTCAAATTGCTCTGAATTTTTGCGTTTGACACCTATTGATCGCAAAGATGTAATTGTTAAATCTGGTCGGTGTTTGAACTGTTTGCGTAAGCATTTTGTTAAAGATTGTTTTGCCCCCAATAGATGTAGAAAATGTGGAGCTGCATATAGTAGAAAGCACTCTTTCTTGTTGCATGATGCCTTTGTTACACCATCTCAAGCATGTGAGAGTGGTGATAACACTTCAGAACCTTCAGTTACTGTGCGCAAAGTTGGTATTGGGAGTGTGAAGGCTGCCTTTAGTCGTGTCACTGCTGCCCGCATAATGAACCCTGTAAATGGTAAAAGCAGGTTGGTGTATGTACAGCATGACCCAGGGTCACAGGTTCTGGTCTCAAACAAGCTGGTACAAGATTTAGGTCTAACTGCATTTGATAATGTTTCATTTGAAATGCAAACAATGACTAGTTGCAAGGCTACCACGGCAGATTTAGTCAAGTTTAATGTGCAGTCATTGCATACTGGTGAGATTTTTGGTAATGTGGTGTCGGTGGTCAATGAACCTTGGAGTGATGATGAAAATACTTTGCCTCATAAACAGGACTTGAGTATGTATGAGCACTTTAATGATATTGAAATTGTTTGCTTGGATAATTGTCATAGTGTGGATGTGTTACTGGGCAATGACAATGCCCATCTTATGTATGCCAAGCAAGAACGAATGGGCAAGAGTCAAACTGACCCACACGCACTACTCTCTCCATTAGGCTGGTTAGCCTTTGGAGGAAAAACATCTTTAAGTGAGGTACCTGTCAAAGTCTTAAGAGCCAATGTTGAAGACAAGCAAAGCAAGACATTAAGCTTGCAACAGGCTATTGACAGAAAAGATGCAGAAATTGCTGAATTGCGTAGTGTTGTTAAAGATTTATCTGTTGAAGATGAGATACCTCAATGGTCTTGCACTGATACTATTGCCAGTCAATTGGTAGAGCCCTGCATAAAGGTAAAAGATGACCGGTTTGAGATTCCTGTACCTGTGGTTGAGAAAGCAACATTGCCTAATAACTTTGAGTTAGCACACGAGCGACTGTCTGCCCTGCGTAAGAAGGCCCTTCGACAACCAGACCTTAAAGAATTTTTAGTTGAATCTATGGCAGAAATGCAGTCCAATAATTACATTGAACGTGTGCCTGATGCTGATTGTGCAAATGACCAGACATGGTATCTACCTTATTTTGTTACCTCTCAAGTTAAGAAGCGTATAGTGTATGATGGAAAGGCCAAGTTTAAGGGAACCTGTGTGAATGATATTATTATGTCTGGACCTGATCTTCTAAACCCCTTGCTGCATGTTTTAACCAGGTTTCGCTTAGGTAAGTATGCTTTGATGTCAGATGTCACAAAGTGTTTTTTCCAAGTTCAGTTGCCGGCGGCCCAAAGAGACCTATTTCGCTTGCTGTGGTTTGAAAACAATGATGTAGAAAGAGGTAAGTTGGTATCCTACCGTTTTCGAGTCCATCCTTGGGGCATCAAAAGTAGCCCCTACATTGCCTGTCTTGCATTTAAGAAGCTTGTTGAGGAAAATCCCACATGTGCTAGTGACATGACCCTTCAAAATATACTGCAGAACATGTATATGGATGACCTTATTTTTTCAGTAGATAGTTTAGAGAGTGCACAGACAATCACAAATGAGGCAGTGAGTCTATTTAAAAGTCGTGGATTTAAACTTGTTAAGTGGAGCGCAAATAGGGACACTATGAGTGTTTTGTCCTCTTTAGGTCCTGAACTTTTGTCAGCTTCTATAAGAGAATTAGACTTGTGTGGTGAAGAGCTAGCCTTGCCTTCTGCCAAAACCTTAGGCTGTGTCTGGGATCCTGACTCAGATGAGTTGCGTATTGACTGTTCATTAAAGCCTCTTGGTAAGTATACACGTAGAACCATGCTCAGTCAATTAGGACAGAATTTTGATCCACTGGGATTTGGGTCCCCTTTCTTTATTAAAGCACGTTTGATCTTGCAGCAGTTGGCTATAGATAAATATGATTGGGATACAAAAGTCCCAGATGAGATTGTTAAAGAGTGGGATGCATGGCTGCATTCACTTTCTTTGCTGCAGAGTTTTTCGCTTCCCCGGTGGTTATTCTTAAATAGCAATATACCTTGCTCAATTGATGATGTGAAATATGAGTTGCATGGGTTTAGCGACGCGTCAAATCAAGCTTTTTCTTCAGTGATATATCTGCGCAGATTAGTTAACGATGCACCTAGTGTAGCTTTTATTTTTGGTAAATCTACAATTGTTCAGCGGCATCAGTCATCCTGGCCCATTGCAAGAAAAGAGTTAACAGCTGCCGTAAACACCTCCAAGTTGATGTATCAAGCAAATGAGGCTTTAAAACTGGACATTAGTAAGAGATACTTCTGGTGTGATTCTAAAACTGTGTTGTCTTGGATAAAGAATCCAGATTTACGCCTAAATAAGTTCATCACCAGAAGAATTGACCACATCCTAATGCTGTCAAATGAATCAGACTGGAGATTTTGTCCAACAAATGTAAATGCTGCTGATGTGGGGTCTCGCCCCAATCTAATCTTGAAAGAAGAGTCACGTTCTCTTTGGCTAAATGGCCCACCATTCTTGGCTAAGTATGGTGAGCCGGAAATACCTGTCCCAGAACTTGTGCCCATACGAAAGATTGACGTCAAAAAGGATGAAGATCTGAACCAAATTGTGGAAGATAAGTTGGAAAGACTGATTGACAGCTCATCATCTTTATATGTATTGCAGAAGCGAGTGGCATATCTTCTATCTTTCCTGGATTATATTCGAAGCAAAGTCCAAAAGAGTAAGTATGTCCCTCCAAAACTGGATGCTTCTTGCTTAAGTAGGGCACTAGAAAGAATTGTGATCTTTGTCCAACGACGCATCTATGGTAAGTTTATTGAATCCCTAAGTGAGAAATCTCCAGATGCCTTTGATGAAATTATCAAGTGCTTAGAAAAGAAAACAGCACCTGAAAGTAGAAAAAGGGTAAAAGAGTTACGCTCTCTGAAGAAGTTTCGGCCATGCTTAGATGACAAAGGTGCATTACGTATAGAAGGCAGGTTAAATAGCTCTCCTGATATTGCATTTGATGCTAAACACCCACTCATCTTGCCATCTAGGCACAGTTTAACAAAGCTTGTTATCTTGTGGTATCATCATTGGAATCGTCACAGTGGAGTGCAACACACTTTATTGTCAACTCGACAAAAATTTTGGATTACTAATGGTAATGCATCAGTACGAAGATATGTGAATGAGTGTGGTGTGTGTATGATTAAAAAGGCACAGCCTGTAAGGCAATTAATGTCAGATTTGCCACAGTCACGTGTTACTGCAAACAAAAAGCCCTTTTTTTACTGTGGTCTGGACTATTTTGGGCCCATGTCATTTGTGGAAGGTAGAAGCCACAGGAAGGCCTGGGGCCTCTTATTTACATGTATGTCATCAAGGGCCGTGCATGTTGAATTGGTGACTTCCCTGACTTTGAGTGAGTTTATACTAGCTTTTACCCGATTTACAGACTTACGAGGGCCAGTAAGTACAATTTATTCTGATAATGGAACTACATTCCAAGCTGCAGCCAAAGTGCTGCCAAAATTGCTTGAGTCTACAGAATTGAAAAATTCACTTCGTAAAAAAGGTATCAACTGGGAATTCATTCCCCCCTATGCACCCGCACAAGGTGGGGCTTGGGAAGCTATGGTGAAGCAAATTAAGCATGTGATTGATAATACACTTGAAAAGTCACAACGCAGACCCAGCTTTGTAGAATTGCTGACATACGTGGGAAGTGCCACCAAGATTGTAAATGATCGACCTTTGACCCCCTTAAGTGATGACCCTAGAGACTTTACAGCAATAACCCCTGCCTCGCTCTTAACTCCCTATTCAAGCCCATATTGTGTGGTAGGTTCACCACAACACAAAGACAATTTAAGGAGAGACTATCGCTTTAATATCTCTCTTAGTGATCAGTTTTGGAAAAAATGGCTGGAGTTTTACCTACCTTGGCAACAGGGGAGAAAGAAGTGGTTGAAAATGGCACAGAATCTAACGCCAGGCCAATTGGTAATCTTAACCTCAATGGAAGATATATCAAAACGAGGCAAATACCAACTTGGGAGGGTGCATGAGGTCATTCCCCAGAGTAGAAATGGAAAGCAAATTGTGCGTAGAGTTAAAGTTGCCACTACTAGTACAGATGAAAGCACTGGTGATGTCAAAGTGGTTTATGTATTAAGGGACCTTTCTTGTATTGCCCCAGTAGACTGCCCCTTAGATAGCTGAATTTTCAACTTGGCAAGGATGACGGAGGGCAGACCCTGCCATAATATTTTTACTTGGTTGTGTTGTTATTTTCTGTGTTTTTGTTTATTTATGTGCTTCGCTTATTGGGTTTTCTATTGGAAGAATAAGACACTCCTGTTGATAGTGAAGACATTAGCTGTAGCCTATGCTATTTTGGCCCTATTTACATGTAATGAATCTGAGATATTGCTGCTTAAATTGTAAAAGAAAGCTGTGTACTACTTCTGCCCTTGGGATTCATAAATGCTGACTTTGAAATTGAATTCTTGATTTGAAGCAGGCAATAAGTTGCAGCAAATATAAACTACTGATGTTTCTGTTATTCACATTTGTGCTGTATACAAGATATTGATTACAATTGGCTGCAGTGTTAAAGTTAGTGTATTTCATTTATTTATTGTGCTGTGTTTCTTTTTTATTGAGTATTGAGTTAAGTGAAGTTGTGTATTTGTACATCGAATTCAAGTGTCTTTGTGATTTGTTAAGTTGCGATTTTTCGAACTTCATTTGTGTTGAAATTTGACAACTGTGTGTCAAATTGGGGCCGCTTTGTTCCGTTCCTAAAAATCGCCCAAATTATGTAGATTCACAATCTCATAAAAAATATCTTTGATTTCGCGTTGGTCCGGCTCAAATAGCCGAAGAAATAACAGTTTTATGAGCAATTTAAATAATTTATTTTTATTTACAAGAAAATATGGCAACACTGCATAATTTCGCTTTATTGAGAACATTCTGGATTTCCGCTTGACTTGTTTTTGCATGTGACGCAATAATGCTTATATCTGATTGGCTTCATTGAGATAATTTCAGAACATTCGAGCAACCTTACCAATGGTATAAATACGATTCGCTGAAAAGCAATATTATTATAAAATTGGATGTTTCGTTGTGGTAACTTAAACTTGGAAAATTGTTAACTGTGTGAAGTCATAGTTTTTGGACGCAAGTCTTTGGTGATCTACGTGATTGTGAAGAATTAAGCTATTGAGCTTTAACCTGTTGCTTTGATTTATACTATTCGGGCTCCTAAGTGGATTGGAGCATATTTCTTAATAAAGAAGATATTGTAGTAGTCGGAGCTGTGATTTAGCTAGACTATATTTTTGCTGTCGCTGGTTCGAAGGTCAGATCCAGCAAGAAGATTAAGAAATTTATCGTTTAGTAGACACCTAGATTGTGTTATTGGCGAGGCCTTCTTAGCAGGCGCCAAAAAAGGTAGACGATTAAACAACGTACTAAGTTACCAAATAAATTCTACTAAATTTCAAAAAACTTTTTAACATCGGAATAAAATTTAAAAAACTTTCCAAAATTTAGAAAACTAAAATTTGTGGAAGTAACAATAGTAAATACGTGAAATATATTAAAAATACACAATCTCGAGCATTATGCTCAGCACAGGTACGACATCAATGAAAATCTAAGTTTTTTCGTTTTTTGTCATTCTCACAAAATTACATTAGCAGGTTTAAGCAAAACCAAGCAAAAAATATACCAAAAAGTAACACTGTCACATCGGAACAATTAGTACGACTGTACACAAATCCAATGCGTAGTTTAGCACAAACGAAATCACATTATGGCATCAAAAATTTTATTTTTGTTGCTAATCTTTTATGAACTGCGTAAGGGACATCTCTCAAACTCCAGCAGTAATCTGCCATCATGTTGCAGTTCCATCGACCTTGATAATGTTCTTCCATCACTTCGACATCCTGAGAACGCTCTCCTTGCTCCTCACTAACGTCGCCAAGATTCGTGGGAAATTCGCTGAGGTGGCTGTACAAGTAGTGCACTTTAATGCTCATTTGGCACCCAAGGTCTTGTAGGCTGAGAAGAAGCTCCTCCACCAACTCCATATAATTGTCAGCTCTCTTATTACCAAGGAAGTTATGGGCTACTTTAGAAAATGCTTTCCAAGCTCGAGCCTCAACGACAGTCATTGTAGTCACGAAATACTGGTCCCTGAGCAACGTTCTAATCTGAGGCCCATCAAATATCCCTGCTTTTTTCTTCTCATAGCTAAGGCCAGGAAAGGTTGAGCAAATGTATCCAAAATAGTCTCCAGAACAATCAAATGCTTTGACAAATTGCTTCATTAGTCCAAGTTTGATGTGTAGTGGCGGCAAAATGATATTTTTCCGATCAACCAAGGGGTTATTGACGATATTCTTTTCTCCAGGTTTTATTGTATTCCTTGGTGGCCATTCTTTTCTTACCCAATGCTCTTCGTTGGCTCTATTATCCCAGTAGCATAAAAAGCAAGGATATTTGGTATGACCTCCTTGTTGTCCTAATAGAAAATTCACCATTTTTAAATCCACACATATCAACCACTGGTGAACGCAGTACTTCAGTCTTTCAACCACAACCTTGATGTTTTTGTAGTTTTCCTTCAGAGTGACAGAGTGTCCTATAGGGATGGATCCATACTGGTTACCATTATGGAGCAGGACACACTTAAGGCTTCTTTTTGAGCTATTAATAAAAAGTCTCCAGTCATTTGAACGATATGCAGACAAACCCATAGCAAGAAGAAGCTCCTCAACATCTGTACAGTAAACAAGCTGGCCATCGGACTGAAAGTACTTTCTTAATTTCTCTTCCCGGTTACGATAAAATAAAACACTTGTACCAGCTTTGAGAAGATGTTTTTTATGCAGTCTGGAAGCCAGCACTTTAGCGGATTGCTTTGGCAAATTTAAATCTCGGATTAAATCATTCAATTCAGACTGACTATACAAAGAAGCTCGGCCAGCATTCCATGCTTCGTGCGCTATATCCTGTTCTTCATCATCATCATCAGAATTGGTTGAAGACGTGGAAGACCTAAGCTGGTCCTCATAAATGTCCGGAAGCTTGGTGAAAATGGGTACAGGTACTTTATCACTATGGGGAATCGGTCACATAGCAGAATGTATGTTTGGGTATTGCAAGTGTTGCTTATTTTTCTTGTTGAATCCTTTGACATTTACGAGGCAGAAGTAGCAGTCATCCACGTAGTTTTTTGGTTCTCTCCATAACATTGGCCTTCGCATTCTTTCCTTGAGACCAGGATCTCAATGTTTCGACACACGTTGTGCAAACTTGGTAAGGCGCTTTTGTCCTGGTCACCAAGCGGTACTCTAAAATAAGCAAGGTAAATTTTTTTGATAAAACTGTTGATATTACGTCTATGAGGTGCTAAAGTAAAACAACCACAGATATTACAGAAAATATCTGGGTCATTGCAGCATTTTCTTTGCTTGGAAGTCATAAACATGTTAAGACCTTAACGTAAGATGAAACATAACAAAAGCTTTAAAAACACTGAACTGTAAATATTACTGAACCTGTAACATATTTACAAACACTTCTATTTAGAAACTATTGCTGTTACAAACAAACATATGTTTCAGAAGAATAACCTTTCTTAACCTTACTACCTTGTCTGCAAAGTGCAATTTTTGTAACTTCATGGCTAGTTCTCGTATCCAACATCAAAATAAGAAGTTGAGTTTCTCACGACTTTCCGGCGCCATAAACAATATTATAGCCTTTTTTTCCCATTTCGCAAAACTGGTTTAAAAACTACTTTTGAAGTTGCTTTTGTGCTTGATTAATGGCATCAAACATCTGAGCGAATGAGCAACTTTCACACAATGCAGCACTACAGAACATGCAAATTGCACAACAACGTGATGTGATAGAGAAAATCTGAGCTCAGATTCGAATTCAGCACCCCAAAGTTACCCTAAGTCCGTTTTCAAAGTCCATGCAAGAAAAAAAATTTTTTTTGTTGTTGACCAGTGTTATCTTTTAGCTTCAGGCCTATATTTTTTCATTTTATCTCTATATTTATTCTCCTAAAACGCAGGAAAGCGACGGAGATGCTGATACATAAAGCAAGCAATTTTCGACCTGCTTCCAGAGATGCCATGATATTACTGTCCGGTTGAACTTTTTCTTTTGACTTTTTAGTTTTTATTAAAATATGACTGAAATTTTGAACAGCTTGCCAAAACCGCCAAGCAGGAGAAAGTGTTGTTAAGTGTCTTTCTCAAGGACCAACAGAAATGGCGCGAGAAGGTTTTGGACCGAGATCATGTTGATCATCATGACGGCGCTTTAAACACTTGACCACGCTCCGACTTATTATTGATTTTCATTTTACTTTAATACGAGCTAGAAAATCGATTTTTGTTATGCAAATGACTTACAGCAATGCCTTAAAAAAATTGTTTTAATACATAACTAGCACCAGCTACAGTCAAGAAAAACAATTTTTTGAGGACTTTGTTGCATCATGAAATAAACAATTTCGTGTTTTGGTTATTCAAAAGTGTTTTTGATGGGTTTTATTTGTAAGATTTAAACCGAAATTTTAAAACAAAGCTAAAGTGATAATAATTTTTTTTTTATTGATTTTTAATTATACATAATCTACAGTAATTTTTTATCTTTTCAATGATTTTTGAACAAACCAGAACACTTTGATTACGTCATTAAACTAAACATACGTATTTTACTTCATGCGTGGTTGCAAGAAAAATATAACTTTTAAACTTTTATTGTGATTCATGAATGGTCTGACGACGAAATGAGAATAATTGCTTTTACAAACTAACGAAAAATGCGTTTTCAAAAAAATTAACCAAAACATGGGTATCAAAATTTAGATATAACCAGCAAAAGTTGTTAAACAAAAATTAAGTGAAAATTTAACAACAAAAAATTTTTTTAAATACTTTAACTCTAAATAAAAATGGCTCTTGTAATAACTATTTTTTTGTATTCTAAATTAAATCATATAGGCTCGTTTTTCAAAGTTTTTGTAAAATTATAGCACTAACTTTTACTGGAAATCGTTAAACAAAATCAACAAAATTTTTTGTGGTTTCAAAGACAACGCAATTTGCAATTTGGTTCTGTTCCTCTTTTTGAAACGCCCCAGTAAGCATTTATGACAACTTAATTAAACGAGGGTTTTAACAGTGGTGTAAAAAGTAAAAAAGACGAAAAAAGGATCAACAAACATGTGTTACAGTCTAGACTTTAAACTAATATGCTCCCTTTTTTTACGTAAAACACAATTCATTAAGCTTTTTTGCATGACTTTTTCATCAAAATCATGAAGTTGAGCCAATATATGACAGGTAGCTAGTTTCAACTCATTCTAATATTCTGCTTCTTTTGCCTCTGTCTCCTTGTTTTGTGTATAAACTGCAAAATGCCAATTTTTCATTGAATTCTTTTAATTAAAGTACGCGTAAGTATTATTTCATGCGCATTTTTTTTTCTAATTGCATATTTTTTTCCCTTTTACAATTGTATTATTCAGTGCTTTATTGTATTAAAAAATTTACAACATTCTTTTCGATTCCTAAATCATTGCTTACTACATATTTCTTAATGAAATTAATCCTTTTGCAATAACTTACTCGCAGGGCATCTTAGAATTCTGCATGTCCTTTTTTGATACGCAAATCCTGGGCAAAATATTGATTCCGGCTGGTAACCAACACAAATCCTTTGTCGACTTTGCATTCCATTTCCACAAGTTGTATTGCATTCAGACCAAATTGTCCATTCATTCCAAAAACCTAAACAAAAAAATTTGAATAAAAAAAATGATTAAATCTGCTCAAGCAGTTTTATTTTGATTTCAACAAAATATGCAAACAAGAAATAACATTGAATAATTTCGTTTTATATTAACCATAAATGCAAGTACTAAGGTGCAACCTTAATTTTGCAGCTTGTTTAAATGACAATTATTTATCAAAAGAATAAAAATTTAAATAAATTTTTGTTGTACAGAATTTAAAAAAGACTTTAAAAAATCGAAAGAGTTAATGGTTCCGTCAGAACCATTGGTTATTTTTAAAAATAAAAATGTACAAAGTTTTTTACTATTTATCAATAATGATCTTTAGCTGCGTAGGTTTCCATAACATGAGCTAAATTTGGAAAAAATCACTCTTTTTGTTAAATCTTAACGTAATCTTAATCCCCCCATAAATTTTAAAGTTGGTTAGTCACAAATCGAAACTGTTAAATTGATGGAAAGATCTGATACAGGAGCTTGGTATCTCATCAAGTTAAACAGCATTGAAAATATAAAAGAAAAAAAATTTACTTAAAGATTTCAAAGAACAACCTGTTATTGACAATTTTTAAAACAAAACAACAAACATCTCAGAAAGTCAATTTTCTAAACCAATTAATGTTTGTCAACCTATCAAAATAAATTTTAAACAGCCGATGAACTCAACATTTTATAGCTATTACTAAAAAAAATTAATTTTTCAAAATTGTCAATGGTCAGTTAAACAAAGATATTATGACATTACTTACTTATTATTTCTATTGTGACGTCAGCGTTTTGAAAATTATTTTGTGAAGTATTAAGTCGCTCCCATTCTTCTGTTATTTGTTGTGGAAACAACGCGTCGCTTCTTACTCGCCACAAAGCGTTGTCAGGATTTAAATCTCGACCAACAAACCAAAACGTTGTATTTCCTTCATCTGATTAAATTAAATTTTTTATATAAATTTCTGTGTTTGCCATTCTTTCTTATCAGCTATTTACAATGCCATCAAATAATATATACAGTTCAAATTTTAGGCCGTCCTACAAAGCTTTCTGTTGTGGCCCGCGAAGGAATTTTTAGTCAGATGCTTAACCAATTTAAATTATTTTAGTGTCTCTGAACCGATCCATTAAAGCGTAAAAACTATGAATACAATTAGTTTTGGCTCAGTAGGATCTTTGCTATTTAAGAGCAAAACACTTGGAAACAAAGTGGTGACTTTTTTGGTCATCAACAAAGTCGTGGTTGGAATCTTACTTATCAAAAAAATAATTCAAAAATATCATGTTAAAGTAAAACTCAAAAAAAAAATTATCACTTTGATTTCATCACCAATTGCGGCCTGCGATAACCTTGCAGACAAAAGTTTGACCCGCAACTGGTAAAAAATTCCGCATTTCTGTTGTAGATTACATATTTAAATTTCACCTGCTTCAGAAACTTTAGATTTGAATAAATAAGTCTTGTTATTTTGATTGGACTGATTAAAATATGTAGCAGTTCCTTCTTTCAATGTTCCGTTTTCAGGAAGGTACAAAATCCTAGAAGAATTTTCAAAACGAATCGACAAAGGTCTCACTGAGGAACTCCACTTCGTACACAAATAATATGGTCCTGAATGTGAACAAGGGCGCCTTCCCCAGTAAGAAAGTTGTCTGGTTCTACTAATTGCACACTCTCTATTCTTTTTTATGAAAGATTTCCCCGAGAAATTGAAATTGTTATATTGCTCACGGAAAAATATTTCTCCCGTTTCCCATCTTGGTATGTTGTCTTTTAACTTTAATCCAAACCAGTATGGTCGATAGTTAAAATTTTGTCGATCGATAAAATTTTCCAATTTGACATTCATTTCAGAAGATCTTACAATGGGAAGAGTTGCTCCGTTTTCTTTACAAATTTCAGAACTTTTATAAAAAGTTGTTCTTCTTCCTAATTTAATGCAGAGTGGCTCCTCATAATAGTAATCTTTCGGACAATCTTGTTCTGTATCAAAAACACAAAATGTAATTTAAGTCTTTATATGAGTAATAGCAGTTTAGAGCAAGCAGCATTAAATATTTTATCATTAAAAACTATTTCTTAATATTTAAGTTGATTGTATCAAGAAATACTTTTCAGACGTAAAGATTTTAGAGTTGGGTTTTTAAAATTATTACATTGTCTTCACTGTGTTTTTGTAAAATCCATCAAAAATTTAAATCACTTACTTTACAAAAAACACACTACATTATTTTTGATTGAATATACTGTAAAAGTAAAATAACTACGACGACAAAAAATCCTTGACTTTCCTGAAAATTTTTAACTTAAGTTTGACGGGAATTTTGAGTAGCTTCACAAAATTTATCAACACGCGTCCGGCAGCGTTGCTGCGGCTTAAAAAGATTGATTTTAAAAAGATGCATAGCGTTGCCTTATTTCGTGACCCGACACTTGATCGAAACGACACTTGATCGAATAATGAAAAAGAAAATTTACAACTTTGAATCTGTCCCAATTTTGTCAATTTTTTGTCCCAAAAACATAATGATCTCTAAAAAAAGTTCACTTAGAATCTGTCCCGGTTTTGCCAATTTTTTGTCCAAAATACACTCTGGAAGGGGTCTGCTAGGGTGGGGCTATGGCACAAAACTTCCCTAAATAACTGACTCCAATGTAAAAAGAATGCAAAAATCTGGCAGCAATAGGCGTCTGTAACAAAACATAACTATGGCAAGAAATCAAGTTGCTGCCCTCCTAAAAATGCTTTGCCCAATGACCTTATTAAAAAAACCTTTACCTTGACATTGACAAAAAATTATAAAAAATAAAAACAAACTTTCTTCTTACTGATGGTCTCTACTTTTTATGAATCTAATTTACAGTGACTTAAAGAGATTGTTTAATCGCAGAAACATACAAAAGTAAATCTTTTTATTAACTGTCATTTCGATTAAGTGTCGTTTTGAACGAATGTCGTTTCAAACGAATGTCGTTTCGATCAAGTGTCGTAGCACCACCTTATTGATGGTCTGCTCTGCAGATAAATTTTTTACTCAGGTTTAGTCTTCTTACCAAAGTATTTTCGTTCTGCTTCTTTATTACATTGATGATAATAAACGGTTTATGTTTCTTTTATGTTAACAACAGAGTTGGTTTTTAAACTAAACAAATCTTGTAATAAAAATAATATATTGTAGTTACAAATACATCTATTTCTAAACAAATTATAACGGTAAACGGCGCTGAAGTTGCCGATTGCCGCAAAGTGAAGTGTCGATTAACGCGCTTTCGGCTTCGACAAATTAAAAGGACAATAATAACCAAGGAAATAATTAATTGAAAACAAGTAATAACTGAAATGTTGAAACGTGGAAATGAAAGCGAAAACGAAAGCCGAAACGAAAGCGGAAACGATAATCTGTAAATAAATAAAAACAAACTAAAAATTAAACACAAAAGAAAACGCATAGATGTCTTACCGAGCAGTTCACTTCGGTGCTGACTTATGGGGAAAACGGGAATTATCTTAAACTGCACGCTAAGTCTACTCAGACTTCAACCAACCGCTCACAAACACTGCAGCTGGTCGCCTTACAAATTGAGAAGTGTGAACAAACGCAAAAAGGCCAGCTCTAAAATGAACGCGCTGCAGACACAAACTATGCTCCAAGGTGAGATTAATTAAAAATAAAGCGTAAAACAAAAAAGGCGCTGGCAGCGAGTGCTCGCGCAAATTATGATTAGAAACTCAAGAGAAATAAAATAAAGCAGATGCGTTGGTAATTTTCTACACAAATTGCTCTTTATAAACTGAAAGTAAATCAGGAGCTTGACAATACTGGCTGAACACTAACACTGTCAAAATTTAAACTGAAAATTTGAACAGCCTTAAAAGTATTAAAATGATAAAACCTTAAAAAGATAAACCTGATTCCGACTCCATCTCTCTCTTGCATTTATAGATTAAAAGTTAACATTTTTTTATCTAAGTAGACATATGAAGCATCTCAACATAAAAGCTCCTTTTTCAGATTTAACAATATATCGTTTCTTAAAAAAATTGTTCAAAACAAAGATAAAACGCAAATCAAAACATTTTTAGTTGCGTTCGGCATTGGGTGTTGTGGTTTAAGAATTTGATAAAGATTTTCTATTAAAATTTTGCATCTAAGATCTTAAAAGTATTAAGATTTTGCAATTTATTTTTGGGCCCTAAAACATAGAATTTGAAGAGCTTTAAATCAGAAAACTTTACAGTACTTTGCCAGTAAATCAGAAAGTAACTAGTGCTTACCAATGCACCTTGGCGGATTAGAAGACCATGTTTGATCTTCATTACAACTTGCTGTTAGATTTCCGACAAGATGATAATGCCCGGAACAAGCAAAAGTTATAGTGTCCCCGACAAAGTAATTTTCTTGAGGTACAACAATGTAAAGTAACTCGGATAAAGGTGGGCGTTGGCATGTTCTATCTATAAAACATAAAAATTCAGAAAGTTGCGCGAGTGTATAGGCACATTAAAAATAGCGCAAAAGAGTTTTTTATTTACGTGATGTCATCAAATCACTTATTTATCTTCTGTATACGTGATAATTTCGGACGCGTTAAGCTTATTACAACCGGCCTGCTTTTGAAGATGCCAAGATATAGATGTCCCATCGAAAATTTGTTTTAATAAAGTGATATCTTTGTAATTTGAAACTGCTTGTTAAGACCACAAAATAGAGAATAAAGTCTCAAAAAAATTTTAAAGACCCTATGACTTACGACAATTGAAGTTAAATCGTGAACATGTCGATGGCAGTCGCTATAAACCCGGCACTCAGTCATGAGAAAATGATTTTATTTGCGCTCGTTTTCTTAACGAAGAGGTTTTTTCGTGCAAACTTTTATGAAAAGAAAAAATTACACACGAACCTTTTTGTTTTCACATCTTCAAAACTTTATAATAGGGTTCCTATGCTTGTCGAACACAAATAAATATCCATTGTGTGAAAATTTGGGTTTGTTTTTCTTATTTAGATTCGTTCAGCCATTTCTGCAGATGGGTTCAACAGAACTATTGATAAAATTTTTGAAAGAATCTTCGAAAACCATAGACAATTTTTTTAGACCAACTTTTAAGGATCTGGTCCTTTTTGTCATTAGGGTTTACTGAGTTTTAAGTATTATTTCGCGTATATGTTTTACTGAGTTTTAATTTTCTTATTCTTTTTTCATGTTTGATTACTTCATTCCTAAATATTTTAGACGCTAATAAAGGATTCAAGTTTTTATACTGTTTAATCTAATCCGTTTCAATTTATGTTTTGATTTTATTTTGAAAGAGCCAAAAAAGCAGTTGTCAAAGATTGGGACCGAAAACATGGCGCCAAAAAGCACCAAACCCAGTCACTTTAAAGCAAGCTATTCATTTAAGAAAACCGAAATTAGCACAAAAATGGTGGACTTGTCGAGTCTTTTTCGCTTCCAGAGCGGAGAGTCTACCTTTTTACCACCCTAGAAGCACCCCAAATTCATCATCGTTCGCTTAGTCATTGCCAGTTACCACGACTCGCTACTTATTGTTCATTAATCAGTCACTGGCAGGCGTTAGAGAGTACTTTTATTCAAGACATGACAACCCTATTCTCCTACCTTTGCAAATGGAAACTCAAGCTCAGTACAACAAAGCCGTGTCGGCAGCCTTCCATCTTTACAACAAGGAGGCACGCACACCATGTCATCTTTGTTAAAGAGCAGTCCCTACCGTTTTGTGCTGAAACCACTTATCTTGGCATAAAGATGGATTGGCCAATCACGTTTCGCCGATACTTAGAGTCACTGCGCAAGAAGTAACATTTCGTGTTGGGCCTTTAAGGCAATTGACCAGATCAAGCTAGTTTGTGGATGCCACAGTACTCGGCACAATCACCCTTGGTCCATTCCACTGCTGAGAACTGCGCTCCTGTTTGGTGTCGTAGTGCCTATACTCGCCTTATTAACAAGCCCATTAACAATGCCTTGCGCATAGTGACCAGATGCCTGCGTCCAATACCAACCTTTTATCCGACAACCTTTTTTATCTTAGCAGGCATCCAACCAACTGACTTTGCCGATAAAAAGCCGTACTATCTTTAACTCGCCACATTCAAAAGCCAGAACATCTCTTATATAAAAGGACTCTGTCTCAAGTTTGTGGACAGTTGAAGCAATTTAAATCAAGACACCGATTTGTGCCTGCTGCATTGGGACTGTTGATCGACCCCACTCAGTCAGGTGCCAGTGTGGCACAATGAGCGGAATACAGATGAAACCTAAAATGGCGAAAAAATGCCTCTCGACTCCATATATTCATGAAGGATGCTAGCCCAACGCCTCCGGGAATTAGCTTTATCAGACCTGCATGGGTTGAGCTTAACCGCCTCCGAACCGGCGTTGGTCTATTCCGCTCAGAAACGCACAAATGGAGTTTGGCTTCTACGGCGGCCAGTAAGTGTGGCCCAAAGGAGCAGACAGCTGAGCACGTATTAATATTTTTCCCTATTTATCACCATTGAAATGGAGCCCACGCTCTCCTAGATATCGGCAAGAAACTGGTGACCTGGCTCATGGAAACATGTCCTGTCATTTAGTAGACCACCAGCTCCCGTCCATCTTTCCCAAACAAAAAAGAAGTATAAAAATTATTTATTATCAAAGCTGACTAATTTTAGAAAGCATAAATAAGAAATATTAATTGCTGTAAATAAGTTTTATTATGTGAACGGCAAATAAAATAGACTATGTATGCTTGCAGAGTTTATAAAAATTGATTTTTATAAGCTGCTTAAAACGTTTTAAAATTTAACAAAACTTATTTTATCAATGCAGCAGCTGGAAATATTTTTCTATTTGCTTATTTTTGTTTTAAATCATACGATTATTAGACTATTATTACGATAATTGTTGATCAACTTTAAAACAAAATCCTGCTTTTTTTAAAAACTTAGTGTTTTACCATTTCAAAAATTGCTTTTGTGATTAGAAAAAAAGGAATAATTTTATATTTGTCCTTTAAAGTTTAAATATCTGTTTTTTAATTGTGCTTAGATAGTTTAAATAAAGATGGTTAACAATTTAAAATTTATTACTGAAATTATATATTTTTTTTATTTTATAAAATCGAAACAATGATTCGCTTTTGCAGTTTAATACAATTCAATTAAAATACATGTATACAAAATTACTTTTTTCTATTTAATTGTATTGTTAATTAAGTTACTTTCACATTGTGGCAAGTCCTCCATCCATTTTCCGTTTTCGCCACATCTTATTGAAGATTCACCACGAAGAGTGTGATGGTTGGGGCAGGAATAATTTACAACTTCACCAACATTCCAAAATTCTTTTCTCATGCTTGGTATAACTCGAGCTGGCGGCTCTCTCTCGTTGCACGTGGCACCTGGATAACATGTTGCTAAGCTGAAAGTGGTAATATTGGTGTGGTTTGATGCAGTTAAAGAAAATTGGCATCTTTTTAAAAATGATATCAATTTTCTTAAAGCGCGCCAGAAAACAATTGCTTCAACCTTCACCATGAAATGTGCGCTGCGTAAATAATTAGTACATATTTTCAAATAGTATGCAAATTGTATCGTTTTAGCAAACTCTCAAAAAACTGAATCAAAAAACGAACAAACACTGTATTTAATTTTTCCAAAGTTCAAATGTTTAAATCATTGATTATATGAAATAGATTTCATTTCTAGTGTTTTTTCAATGTTTAGAATTATTCATTAAACCAGGAGTTCTCAACCAGTGGGCCACATAGAGATGGTGTGAAAAAGTGTTCAATCATGTATTTAGAGACTGTTTTTTGTGGTGAAAAAACGATTTGGTAAAATTGGATACAGAATGAAAGTGAAAATATTTTTCAGTCTTTCCCTATAATTCGAAAACGATTTGGTAAAACTGGGTGAGGAATGAAAGTGAAGACTAGACACATTGGGCTCCGAAAATTGGGTTTAAAGTTTTTTGGCCCACGGTGTACAAAAGGTTGAGAACCCCTGCTTTAAATCAATCTTTAGATCTTGAAAATTTGTTGAGTTAAATTTCCAAATCAAACTTTTTCAAAACACAATAAATATCTTTTATGATTAATATGATATTCAAAATTTTAAAGGATTAGTAGAGGTGTCATTTTTTGTTTTTCCACAATAACAAAAATTCTTACAAGAACTGATCGATGGAAAAGTTTCAGAGCTTTTGATAAGTGTTAAACTAGGGATAAAAAAAAGTCAATCCTGGACACGATGAACTAAATATACTACACTACCACGTTTTTCACAGTTATTCCTTGTTATTCACGCTGGCATGATGAGATCTGAGATAAAGTTTTATTTTCCAAGCACACTGCGGTTGCAACATTTGTTTCTCTTCCTTGTATTATAAACCCAGGGTCGCATGATACGTCTCATTTTTGCCTAATCTGATAGCTTCATATGTTGAAGCTTCTCCGATTAGTGTCCGAAAATTAGTGAGACCAAAGGGCATTACTCTCCACTGATACAATTCCGATCTTGATTGGAAAGCAGTGTTGGGACCATCTTTTGGTCAAATTTGAATGTAATGATACGCTAATTTTAAGTCAAATGTACTAATATATTTTCATTTGTCAACTTCGTTTACGATTGACAAAATTCTAGGCAAAGGACAAGCGTTTAAATTCGTAAATAAATTGATGGCTTTAGCGTAGTTAATAAACGTTCGCTTCTTTTTCCAATTGTCAGCCAGAAGAGGCTGTGCCCTCCAAGGAAAGTTACTCGACTGAAATGGTTTGTTACGTCATTGTACAGAAGAGAATAAGCCAAACAGAATTTTTACTAAGCGGTATAGGAAAACGAACGTCGAAATAGATAGTAAAATTTTTGAAAACGCAGAGGATACAAATAATGAAAAAATTATACAAATAAACAAGCATTTTCTATGCAGCCTAGAGAAATGTACGAGATGTATGGATAAGTACGTTGGTGCGTACCCGACTGCCCCATGGGCAGGTATGGTTTGACTTACGTATATAAAATTGACTGGCAGTTAGGGAAGTACCAAGCTATGTAGCTGAAAGCAAGGAGGTGTTATAAATAGGCAAAGTTATAAATAGCTTATAAATAGGCTGGCTGACTTTGGTGACCTTGACGGTCTTTTGCTGGCATCTAGTGATGGCGACCAAATGTTTTTATAATGCATTTATTTATTTTGTTTTGCTTTGAGTTTTCATGTTGTAGTCGTCGGCAAAAAAATTATTATAAATTTATTTGATAATTTAATTAGTTAGTTAATAAAACGATTTTTAAAATTTTTGCTTAATACATGGACTGCTGATTTGTCGGCGTTCTTGCCTGTTTATTTGTTACCTCGTAAATTAAAAATAGTCACTCTTGCTCAGGTAGAATAAGATTGTTCGAGTTTAAAAACCAAAATCAAACTAACAATATTTCTCTGTTTTATTGAGCAATTTTAACTATCAACTTTCTTACTTCGACATTGAGGCAGATCAT
Organism: Diplosoma virens; assembly: GCA_963680785.1. NCBI lineage: Eukaryota > Metazoa > Chordata > Ascidiacea > Aplousobranchia > Didemnidae > Diplosoma > Diplosoma virens. The sequence goes on from OY796886.1 coordinate 32,689,238, forward strand.
CTGGCGAAAATCTGCCGCTGCTTGTGCAAGTCGCAGTAAATTGATTGCTTGATCTTCCTACCATGTTATACCCAGCAGGACAACTATAAGTAATTTCTTCATTAAACCCAACAGTTGTACTGTTTGGAAAAACATTGGCTCCGCCTGGGCGCTGGGGCACAGTACAACGAATTTCTAAAGAAAAAATGAAACTATTTTACTTGAAAAACTGCAAATACGATTTTGGTTTAAATAGAATTTTTTTACATTTTGATTTTCAAAACTTGTAAGAAATTTTTCGTTTATAAAGTGGTAATATATTACCATAATGCGATAAAATACTTAGGAACACGAGTAAATTTATGAATTTTTTTTTTCAAACGTTCTTTTTAATACTAAAACAACCAACCAAGTTGCAATTTTGAAGCATTTCAATTTTAATTGGTTGGCATGTATTCAAATTTTGAGGTTTTGAGCTGAAATATCAGGCAACTATTTGTCTCTTAAGACAATCTTCAATGATAATTTTGTAGTCAGTCCATAAGAAACCAAAAATTGATGAATGAAACAACCAAATGGCTGGAACCTTTTAGTAATTAAAAAAAAAAAAAAACACAGAGCCAATACTGTAGTTATCATTTTATAAATTTCGACGTTTCGAGTACAACTTAACTCAATTTTAAAATAATAATAAAAGCTTTTCTAAACAACCCAAGTAATCAAAGATGTACAAAACTTTTTCTTTTACGCTTTTCATTAGCGCGTGACAAAAGGTAAAATTACTGAAATAAAAAAAAAATTGTGGCGTAACAAAAATGTTTAATGATTTACTAAATCAATTAATTATTAAATAAGTACAAGGGGGCAGAACTTTTATCAATATTAAGATCGGGGTTAGACTTTATTATTGCTTTTATTATTATTTTGAAAATGAGTTAAGTTGTATTCGGAACCACCAAATTAATAAAATGATAACTACAGTATTGGCTCTGTTATTTATTGTAAAACCAAGTGGCCTTTTGACAAATTGCTTGTTGTATAAAACATTACAATTTGCAACAAAAAACACAAACTCGTTTCAATTCTAATCTATTTTTTGGAAAAAGGTTATTTTTATAAAATACAACATTATACGAATCAGGGTTTATTTTCTTATACAAATCTGGGTTTCTATAAGGTCAACCTAACAGCGTAGATTGTTCAAGCTTAAAAATAAAGATCAAGCTAACAGCGTTTTTCTGTTTTATTTAGCAATTTATAACCATCAACTTTCTTACCTCGACACTGAGGCAGATCATCAGGCGAAAATCTGCCGCTGCTTGTGCAAGTTGCAGTAAATTGATTACTTGATCTTCCTATCATGTTATACCCAGAAGGACAACTATAAGTAATGGCTTCGTTAAATCCAACAGTTCTTGTGTTTGGAAAAACATTTACTCCGCCTGGGCGCTGGGGCACAATACAACGAATTTCTAAAGAAAAAATGAAGCTACTTTACTGGAAAAATTACGAATATAATTTTGGTGCAAATGAATATTTTTTACATATTGATTTTCTAAAATTCTTAAGAACTTTGTTCATTAGAAAATGATTATACCATGCTGTTACAAAATAGTTAGGAACACAAGCAAATTTTTTAGTTTTGCGTACTCGCTACTAAAATTTTTCATAAGTGATTAAAGTTGAATTGTGCGTCAGTATACAGTAGAGTTTTAACAATTTCAATATATTTTCAGTTTTTTAACTTTTTTATTGTTTTTAGTTTAAGCAAGAATTGATTTTAGCACCTTTCTCTCTATCACTGTGTTGATAATACATTTAGTTTTACTTGTTGATAATTTACTAGATGTCTGCTTTTCTTGCTGAATACGTTAACTGCTGATTTGTTGGCCAATAATTTGTTTATTGAATTGTTAAAATGAAAGTCGTAAATTTTCTGTAGGTAAAATGAGGTTGTTCGAGCTTTAAAATCAAGGTCAACTTAACATTTTATAAAATCAATTTTTTACGCAAAATTTATGATCAAAAGTCGAATTAATTCTTTTTTAATTGCTTTAATTTGTTGCACTTTGTGGGTGTGGCAATGTCTACAAAAGAGGTTGATTTGAAAAGGTAATGTGGAGGCTCCGTTCTTACCGAAGCCATGCCGAAGCAGGCTGGTTCTAAGTCCAGAAAGTCTTCATGTGGTGGCTTTTCACTGCGTTCAACTAAGTTATCTTCAGTCGCGAATCTGCGAATAAATGCCGAGCTGGCTGATGCATGATTAAAGCATGTTGAGCAAAAGCAGTCGCTGAGACTAAAAAAGCGCAACAAGCAGTGTTGCAAGCCAAAGCTGCTATTACTGAAGCACTTACTAAGGCCGAGGCTCTGCAAGAGTGTGAATGGGTCTCTTTGGTGTTAGATGAGATCGGTCCGGCCCTTTCTTCACAAGATAAGGTTGGCTTCTTCTTGGATTCTCTTCAAAAGTATAATCGAATCGGGTCTTCAATTTAACCTAACTTGAATTTGTCTCCAACTGCATTACCAAATGTTTTTCTTGATGAAGTTACCAAGCTTCTGTAACCAGTTACCTAAATGCGAATGCCAAACCATTGCGCTCCAAAAGAATGCGGGCAAGATCGCTAGAACCTTTGGCCTCAAGTAAGTTAACAGTTGCCAATTTCGATCTGCCTAGGCCGGCGGCTGCTGATTTTAATCGGACCGGAGTTTTTTCCAGGCCATTGCTTCTTTTTAATCCGTCAGGGGTTTCGAATAAGTATTACGACATTTGATTGAAACGACAATTGATCGATTGACACTTGTTTGAAACAACAATAGATCGACATGAAAATAGATCGGAACGGTAGTTGATCGAAAAAACAACAATTAATTTATTTATGTAGGTTTCTATGGTTGAACAATCTCTTTTTTATTGTAAATTTGATTTATTTAAAACAGAAGCGATCTGCAAGGAGCCAATTTGTTTTAAATTATTGTAATTTTTCTAATGTCAAGGTCAGGGTTTGTCCAATGCGTCCCAGTGAGAATTATTTTTAAGGGAGCCACAAGTAGACTTCTACCTTTGTTTCTTTTAGATGCTTTTTGCTGCAATTTTTTGAAAGTCTTTTTGTATTTTAGTCTTATTTCAGTGACACACCGTTAAATATTCCATGTTACAAATATTTTTCAAATAAAGCTATTCTTGCTGCACTGCAGCCTAGAAGCTGGCAAATTTGAGGGATTTTAAATGCGATAAGACTGGCATTTAAGAATTATGGTACCAGTTTCTGGCTGTTTCTTAACAACAGACAGTCATAACTCAGCTAGAAGATGACCGTAGAACTTATTAATTTGCAATGAACTAACTTTGTCAATCACAGATATTTGCTCTGCTGTAATCAACACGAAGCTCATTAAAAAGCCTTGTAAAACAGGTCCACGAAAAATTTTACATTGATTTCATTAAAGAAACACTTCGATTTTATTTGAATTTGTTTTTGTTTACCATCTAATCCAAACACCAAACATTATTTCATTAAGACAAATTTAGGTTGTGCTTTCTTGGGAGGAGCTGGAGGCCATACAGCTGCTTAAGTGTTTTTGAAAGTAAGCCACGAACCATGCACGGTTTAAGATTGTTTTGTTCTAATGAAAATTAAAAATCATTTAATTAGAACTTACTATTAATTAAAAATCTGTAAAGATTCACTTTTGGTTTTTCGTTGTCGTCGTCGTCGTCGTTTAAAGGGTATCCACTCCAGGCCAGACACAAACAAAACTGAGGCCGAGGGTTTATCCTTTTACTACCCCAGACTGCTGTACTGCCTGGATCAGATGCTGGCAGTGATGTCATTAAGCCAGCATCGAGTTTCGTCATCCAAAACCGTCAGACCTCGTGCTCCATGTAGTGCCCGATGTATAGGGCACGCTGTTAGTACATGGTCTGCGGTTTGCTCTGAGGCGCCACACTCGCAATTCGGTAAAGGAGCGAGACCCCATTTGTGCATGGACGAATGGAATCGCCCAACACCAGTCCGCAGGCGGTTGAGCTTAACCCAAGCTGCTCGGGGTAAGCCCATCCCAACAGGCCTGGCACTGGTCCCGCGCACAAAAGCACGAAGCCTGGAAGCACTTTCACAGTACTCCGCGTTCCATTTGTGATTCGTCCATTCAGAGGCGCGGATGCCAAGTCTGGCAAGATTGTCCAAGACATTCCGCGCACCTGGCACAAACGGGCGTCTGGATCTTAGTCTCACTTGGCCAGTATCTGAGGAACCACTTAAAAGACCATGCAAGATATGATTGGGGTCCAGAGATCCACGGTAAGCCAAGAAAAGTGTCGCTCCCATTCGGCGAAGCTCAGCTGGATGGATGCCTGAGAGTACAGGTAGGTGGTCCGTTGGAGTGCGACGCAGGCATCCAGTAACTATGCGCAAGGCGTCATTCAAGACACTGTCAATGAGGCGAGTGTGAGCACTGCGACACCAGACTGGCGCACAGTACTCAGCTGTTGAGTAGACTAGAGACAAGGTAGCTATTCGTAGTGTTTTAGCACCAGCACCCCATCCCGAGCCCACGAGTCGCCTCAGCAGTGTGACGCGCGAGGATAGTTTTTTGCGCAATGCCACTAGATGGTGACGAAACGTGAGCGATCTGTCCAGTTTTACCCCAAGGTATATAGGGGTTGGACAGAACGGTAAAAGTCTACTATTGTTGTAGACCTTTAGCTCACGTTTGGCCTCTCGGTTATTTAAGTGAAAGGCTGCCGTCACCGTCTTAGTGTGACTGAGCTTCAACCTCCAAGTCTGGAGATACGCTGAAAGTGTACACATGTCTTGGCTTAATGTCCCCTCCAAGTCCTTCCAGTTTCCAGAAGAGTGCAACAATGCTAAATCATCAGCATAAGCAAACTTTCTGGAAATCATGGAAGGAAGATTGTACGTATAGATGTTAAATAGGAGTGGAGCCAAGACCGATCCCTGAGGAACGCCGTTTTTAAGACGGCGTAGCCTGCTTTGCTTGCTGTCACCGGTAGTAAGGGTAAAACTTCGATTTCGGACAAGCTCCATGATCATTTTGACCATGTGCTTATCCGGAAGTAGTCTCAGCAGCTTGCAGGTAAGGCCACGGTGCCAGACAGTCTCATAAGCAGCTGTCAGATCGATAAATACGGCACCGGCCTTCTTTTTAGCCTTGAAAGAATCCTCGATGTTCTGGGTTAGCAGAACAACTTGATCTACGGTTGACTTCCCGCGTCGGAACCCAGCCTGCTCTTTAGGGAGCAGTGGATCGATTAATGGCTCAACGCGGGTGTAGATAAGCCTCTCGAGGATCTTGTAGGGGACACAGAGCAGAGATATCGGTCGATAACTCTTTGGATCCCCCATGGGCTTTCCTGGTTTTGGGATCGCGACCACAAGTGCTCTTCTCCAGATCTTGGGAATTTTGAGTCGGCGCAAACAGGAAGAAAGGAAGTCTTTCTGTTTGCGCCGACTCACGCGGTTTTTGGTGAAAAAGTAAAACTTGTCTTTTTGCTGTGGTTTTGCTATGGCAAACTCTTTGAGGTTTCCTTTTTGTTTCATATTGCGCTTTTCAAAAGTAGTTATTTATTTTGTTTTGGTAGCAAAATTAATTTTTGGCTTAGTTTATTAATGTAGTTTTTGATACGTTTAAAAAGAATTTTTTAGAAAACTAAGAGATAACAGCAATACCTAGGCTTCAGCCAAAATAGGTACGCATTTTTTGTAAGAATTGCACCAATTTTCAAGTGAATAAAAAATCGGAAAAGTCATAAAATTTGAATATATTTATGTGCAGGTAATTGGAGAGCACCACAGCGTTTATTAACAGAGCAGGCATTCCCCTCCCAATCTTAATAGCTTAACTTTTTGCTTTCGTAAAATGTAAATAGTAATATGTAAATATTGAATAAATTGCGTAAGATTTAAATATCGTTGGTTTGACAGAAATTAAAATTTTTCCATCGCAACAAATTTGAACAAAAATATCTCTATTCAGCTAATTTATTTTTAAGGTGTATGAACTGCAAAATAAAGATGGTTTAATTTATAAAATATTATTAAAAACAAAGATATTAAAAAATACAATTGATTTATAGTAACAAAATATTTTATTATGACAAAAACTGTTCCTCTAAACTCGTTGCCAAACATTAAATTGGAACAGGATGAGTTGAAGATATTTCAGGTGTTAAGAAAAAAAAAAAATTGTTATTATAAAAAACTAGATCAAAAATACAATTGAAATTGAGGTTTTAATCAACTAAAAAGCATAGTTACATAAACAGAAATGTATGTTAATAGAAAAACAAGTAACACAATTTAAAAGAATAACAACTACACGTCGGGTTGAGCGCTCTGCAGCAACCACAGAAAGAATGAATAAAAACTTAAAGCGAAAATGTGCTTCGGGCTTGATTGCGCACAGCAACTAATTACATAACAATCTTTGCCTCTTAATTCGAAATCGAGTCTCCATATTAAATGGGTGAAACACCCTTAGTTGACCAAGAGACCTTCGCACAGTTGGTTCGGAAGAGGCGGGGAGAAAAGAGTTATTGTCCTACTGTTACAGCGAATCTTCGTGCGGAGGAAGGGGAGCATCCCCAGTTGACCTCTGCATCATATATTCCGTTAGGGTGGTAAATAATTTTTTCTTTGTTACACCGTTGATGTCCGAGCACCCTTTTCTTAGAGTACAGGAAGTCGGAATTCTATTTCACTCGGGTTCAACCTTTGTGGGCATAGAGACAAGTCACTTAAAGAAACATTGCTTTCTCTACCAGCCTGTAACAAATGTTTGTATATTGGGGGTTAGCGTCAAGAAGTTGCACTTCTTCTACAAGGTCATCGTTTTTCTGATTTCTCCAAAATTTGCCGAGCATCACCTGATCTGGAATAAACATCCATACTAGCAAAGATCTGCCGCTAATCTGACAAAAAATAGTTTATGTGGAGTGGCATTTTTTGTGGTATTTAATCGAGATCAAACAGAACGTAAAGCATTTGGTAAAACAATTTCTCAACAAAATAAAGGTAAATTATAGGATTTTAGAGCAAGACGTATCAATTTCCATGCAATATCAATATAACGCTCAGCTTGAGAGTTACCGGTGGGTGGTACTGACTTGACTTGCAAGAGGTAACACCACGCTGTAACAAAAATTCTTTTTTGTTTCCTGATGAAAACGAAGATTATTATCGGAGTGCACGAATTGTGGCATCCCACATAAACTAAAAAGTTTTTCTAGACAAGAAGAATACATTTGGGGCATGGAAAAGCAAACGGGAACTTTGAGTATTCATTTCTTATTACAAACAAATATTTATTAAAAGATGAACTTGGTAGAAGCCTCTTAAAATCTGTGCTGATTTGCTCAAATAGTTTTGATCTTTTAATGAGATTGTTTCTTTTCTCATTTGTTAAAGGATGGCTGGAGTTCTGCACAAATGCGGCATGAGGAGCAGACTTCACTTGTAGAAAAGAGTACGTTTTTAGTACGCACAAAATGTAAAAGTCTGATGGCTTCAAGGTAGCAAAGAGAGGCATGAATTTAGGCTATAGACTGGAGGTTGAAGTCGAACTGCAGAATCCTCTTGTACGCGAGTCCACGTTAGCATTTTATTTTCCATGTCTATTCAAAATATTGCGGCTTTAAGAGGCTAATTTTAGTCGTCAGCGTTGAATTTTATTGCTTCTAATATTTGTGTGTTACCGGTTATCTAGTTTAAATAAAACTGATCTCTGATGAACTACGATGAATAAAATGAATTACAATGAATGATGAATAAAACTGATCAAGGTAAAGTGCTGTCAGGAGAAAAATGAGCCCATATTCCAACAGATTCAAAAATATCAGTTGCTTTTATTTCTACAACTGGATAATGCTATTCGCTTCCATGCAATGTTCTTGACATAAATGCCTCAGGATAACCTCTAGTTTAACGTTTCTAAAATTGCAACATCTGAAGCATCACATTTTATTACAAAGGGCATACTTTTGTCATTTGATCGTAAAGCTGCTCTCGTAACTTTTTATTTTAAGTTTTGAAAATCGCTTATTTGAAAATCCATTGAGTGGAAACAATTTTGCTTCTTTTAAACGTTTAATTTTTTTTTTAAATTGCTTTATTTATTTGGTGTAGCAAGCAAAAAAAGCTAAAATACGTTTCAAAGGTTTTCGATTTGTTGGAGGAAGTGTTCTCAGGAACGTAACCTTTCGGGCTCTAGTTTGATCATCCCATTGCAAACCAAATAGCCGAGAAAATTTATGGAAGAAACAAAACTAATTGTTTTCTGTTGTTTAAAGTCCACTTTCTAGGTTGAAGAACCTCTAACAAAGTACAGCCTGCAAAAGTAATATTGCCCAGAGAAGGAAAGTATTTGTCAGGCCCTCGATTTGCACTAAGTTATCTATCTTCTTTTGAAAAGCCAGAATCCCGTTTGTTACTTCAAAAGTTATGTTAACTCCAAAATTTTTCACAAGCTTCAAAGACGGTAAAGGGACTGTCTTTCTCAGTTATACGGATTTGATGTTAGGCCTACGCACTGCGTAGATTAAACGTCAAAAACACATGATACTTTGCAAGATTGTTAATTAAAGTCTCAATTCTAGGTAAAGAATATGCATCAAACTCGGCAAAAAGTTTACAGTTTGAGAATATACTCAATGCACGTACGACGCTTATTTTTATTTGCATCTTTAATCACAACGATTTGCCCCAGGAAAACATATTAGACTTAATTATACCTTCAGAATTCAAACGGCAAATTTCTTTTTTATGAGCATTTCATCATTACTGTTAAAACGTCTAAATTTTATAGTTATGGGCTAACAAGCTTTTGACAAATTATCAATTAGCAAAGTGGGCTTGACTAAAGCCGATCCCGATGCTCCTTGGCTTACCGTGGATCCCTTGACCCTGATCATATCCTGTCCTCAGATGCTTGCCAAGAAAAATTAAGATCTAGAAGCCCGTTTGTACCAGCTGCGCGGAATCTTTTGAACAACCTTGCCTGACTTGGCATCCACGCTTTTCAGTAAACGAATTACATTGGTCAACCCAAAATTTCTTTCTAAAATGAAAGTAGCTGCTGTTTACTAATCAACTTTATTAGTCTTTACTTTACTAATGTTTTAAAGTATTAGAGAGGAGTGAGGTCACATCTTTTATTTTGATAATAACTAGGCTTATAAAGAATGGGAATATAAAAAATATTTCGATGAGCTTACGTCAAATCGAATATTTTTTAATGCTCTTTGCGTAGGCTATAAAAGCTCTTGCACGCATCCTCTAATCGTTCGCTTTACCAGAAGCGACTCTGTGTTCCGACGCCGGCTATCCTGAGGAAAACTTCGGCAGGAACCAGCTATCAGACGGTTCAATTGGTCTTTCGCCCCTTACGCACAGGTCGGACGATTGATTTGCACGTCATGGTTCAGTTTTGCACGGACGATCGATTTGCACGCACAGGTAGGACGAATCGATTTGCACGTCATGATTTGCACGTCATGGTTCAGACTATAAACTTTACATGGGCAGTTCACCGTCTTTCGTGTGCTTCCGTCTGCGCTCAGGTCGGAGACTGGAAGAGTCCCCACCAGTTCTCGTTCGAGATTGTTTTCGCTTTGCCTTTTGCCTTTCAGGAGCGCCTCAGACTTGCGCATGCGTTAGATTCCTCGGTCTGTGGTACAAAGGAAACGGATGTTGAAGACAGAAAGGCTTAGAGAATCATGATACACTGTGGCCACCCCTGACTGAAGGAAAAGGCCGAAAGGAGAAGAAGAAGCGTAGGCTATGAAAGCATAAACATTTTCGGAGTCTCTCACAAAAACATATCCTTTATAAGTGTGATAAACAGTGAATACAACATGTACCGCTAGCCAGCAAAACTCACCTAATTTAGATAACGCAGAAAAGGTTTTTAGCAGGTGCAAATAAACTGCAAAGTAGAGTAACTGTCTAATATAGTTATATCCAAAAACTTTCACTGTGTTTTTTTTTTTATTTCAAATTGAGCTCTATTAACTTCTAGTACAATAATCTGTTAAAGTAGCTTACAGTGTATTTTGAAATGCTTTGTGTTGGTGCAAATTCTGCAAATAACTTCTGTTATATTTGTGCGTAGTTGCGTTTCTTGACCACTACAACAAAAAATACTTACGATCAATACTTTAATTGTTAAGTCGGAGATCAAGACAAGTTTTGGGTTCTTCACATATGCTGCAACTCCTATGTGACCACCCTTAAGAGTGGTTGAAGAAGAAAAGAATGGCAATGCCATTTGCAGTGTTAATGATTTGGAGAAAATTTATGGATCACGTAAACGATTGTTACTGCTGTCTCACGCCTTCCATGAAAAAAGGATTTAACAGGAAGAAAAAGTCTTTAATAAAATATCGTAATATACCATCTGAAATTTTTCCTCTTCCTCACAGTGACGAGATACCTATTCCTGAACAATGTGAAGTAGATTTGTTGCGTTCAGATGATTCAAAAAGCAGTGAAGAGTCCAGCAATTCTGAACCGTGCACATCTATTGATAAAGAATTTGTTATTACTGCATATGAACCTCATTTAATCAATGAAAGTGAACTGAATGATCTGATTAGATATTTAGATTTGTCAAAAGTTAAAACTGAGCTATTGACTTTCAAAATTAAAGCAATGAAATTTGGTTCAAAGTGGTATCAATGTTTGTGCTTTTTGTGGACATCAACAGTCTTTTGCCCAGTTTTTTAGCATGAAAGGGGGACTTGTACATTGCACAGATGTTAATGGTATTATGCAAGAATTTGGTTACTCACACAGACCAGAAGAACGAAGACTGTTCATCGATTTGTCAAAACTAAGTTTAAAAGCTGTGTTGGTGCACAATAAAAATATATTGCTATCAATTCCTGTTGGATATGCAGCTAATATGAAAAAAATTTATGAGAATTTGAAGCAGCTTTTACAATAAAAAAACGTTACTAAGGAAGATGAAGCTCATCAATGTTAGCTGATTACCGTTGGATTCTTGCTTGAGATCAACCGGACTTGTGTTACATCAGGAAAGCTAGAAGAATGCGATTGTGAACATGCATGTTTCTGTTGTTACATTAGCGTTAATACATGGATTTAGAGAAAACTTAAATTTCAAATATTTCAAAATCAAAAGCTAATCAAAAAATTTTTATTGTCATTTTTAGATTCAACACCCAAAAATGTATAAAAAATATTTATTTTTATAAAATAAAAATTTTTGAAATTTTTGTTGACCTATACAATAGATGAAATGTGGAGTACTGCGAGAATACATCCAGGTTTTGTGCTTTCATACCGATAGCCATGCTTGTTGGAATGAGCTTGCCCTGAGCAGCTTGAGTTAAGCTTAATCGCTTGCAAATTGCTGTTGGGCAATTCTATTTGTTCATGCACAAATGATGTCTCGTTTGTTTACCCAATTGTGGGTGCAGCGCCATCCAACAAAATGCAGACCTCATCCTAATAACGTGCCTCATATATGAAGCATTAGGTCTGATGGTGTTGGATGACAAAATTCGATACTTGTTTGACATCATCACTGCCGGGCAGTACAGCATCCTGGAGTAGTAAAAGCATAAACCCTCGGCCCTAGCCCTGCTTGTGTCTGGCCTAAAGTGGATGCCCTTTCAAAGGACAGCGATGATGAGTATCTGTATTTTGCGGTTAGGCTCGATCGAGTCAATTAGGAGTTTTATGAAAAACACATAGGACAGAATTTGGGAAACTCTAGCCCTAATATTTTTAAATACTTTCGATTTACATAAATGTAATACACTTAATGTGCAGTTGTTGCAGTGACCAGACAACATGAACAATCTAATTGGTGCATTATTTGGTTTCAAATTGCATAGTATTGCTCTCAACAACGACATTTGCAATATGTTTCATCAGGTTCTTGCTGATACGCCAAATCATTCTGCGTTAAGGCTTTTGTGATAGGAGAACGGTAATTTAAAGTTAGCAGTAAAGACATATCCGTTAACTGTTGACAAATTTGGACTTACTGTACCTCTTCTTCAAGCATCGCTAGTTTGCATTTAGACAAACTGCAAAAGAGAATCACATCACGTATTCAGAAAAGACCGTTGAAAACATCCAGTGCTACATATAGGTATGTAATTGGCTTACGTTGGTTGAAAGCTGCGCAGCGGGTATTCATTTGGTTCCTGAATTCAATACCTTATTCAGAGGGGTTTAAAATGGCAAAAAAATTTTAAGCAATAGCTCTAAAGTGTTGGAAGCGGTTCTAAATGAGCTCCTTGCCCTTTAACTTCAACAATTAGAATTAAATTGTAAAAAGCTTCCCTCCCACAAGTGGCTGGGTTTGTTTTGGGATCCAATCTTGATGAGCTTTTCATTAAGATCACTGTTGAAGATCTGCCGTGGTTTATTTTCAACATTAACCAGCGTCTACGACTCATTAGGAATGACTGCTCCGTTCTTATTACCAGCAAAGTTGCTTTTACAAAGGTTGTCAAAACAGGGTTTGGATTGGGACACAATTATTCCAGACACAGATTGCCTTGATTGGCAAAAATAACCTTGCGTAATGCCTCGTTCCGACAATTTATGAATTCCTCAAGTTACTTGCCAGTTTTTTGATAGCTCAATCCCTTGAGATACATTGCTTTGCTGATGGTAGCGCCATGGTAGCGATGGTATCGGATTTGTACTTGTATGATATTTTTGTTTTTTTGACAATCAGAACTATAGTTTTTTGCTTGTTAAAGAAAAATCCAAGTTGACAGCGTCACCTAAACAGACAATTTCACGAGTACAACCGTGCGCTGCAGTGACAGATGCTCTTTTAACTAAGACAATAAAACTTGTATACGATGTTAATTGGATGGATTTTTTCTTTGGTCGGACCCTACAACTGTCCTCAGCTACATAAACAACACTTCAAAAATGCGCCCTGCCTTTGAGACAAACTGTATTGAATTGATTTGGAGACATTTAGAAGCAAGTTGTTGGAGATTGGTAGATACCAGTAGTAACCCTGGTGATCCTTTCTCCCATAAGCTGTCATCAAAGCAAGTACAAAAAGCTGCAATCTGCCTTAAATCATTGATTTTCTTCTTCAATTTGAGTTAAACTGGCGCAAAACCAATCGGCATATTAAGGAAAAAATTTTATAGTTTGACCACAGTTCCATCCTCCGATAACACTAAGAATGACATTCGGCATGACGATAAATTCAGCAATGACCATTTTAATTTTCCTTTAATAAGAAATCCGGGTTCTGTTCATGTTAGCCAAGATGTATTGCACCGTATCATTAAGCTATATAGCACACTTTCTTCTGCAGTTAGAACTTCAGCACGGTTGTTAAGGCTGAAACAATTGCTTAGGTGTCGAGCAAAGGGACGTGCGCTGCCGAATATCATAAATGAACCAATTGATACAAAAGAGTTTGATGCAGCTCTTTTGCCTTGATTCGTTTGTGTCAACAACAAGTCTTTCCCGGTCTGATCGAATTACTTGAGGTAGCTGGAAGAGCTGGTGACAAAGAAATGAAAAAGACACTGCAATCTATCAATTAATAACTTTCATTTGTCGCAAACAGAGTTGTCATGGTGGACGGACGGCTTCAGCGCTTGGGCCTCCCATATGATTTTAAACACCCGGTCGTTCTTCCTAAGGAACATTATCTGACCAGACTTATTATCATGTATGCCGACTGCTGGAATGGTTGTAATTGGAGCACATATGTTATAAATGAGCTCCCCAAACGTTATTATGTTGTTGGTTAGCAGAAAATTGTAAAATGATATATTAAAGGAAACTGCATGGTTTGCCAAAATCAAAAGGCTGTTCCAGGGTTACAGATGATAGTTTTCCTTCCAGCTGGTCGAGTTGGATTTAATGAGGCGCCTTTAAATATTGCGGGGATATCGCTTGAAATAAAGCAAAGTTGTGATCGTTTGTCGCGTTATTGCTGCGTCTTCACGTGTTTGGCTTCGAGAGGCGTTCATCAAGAGATGGCATATGATTTCAGCACCGATTTTTTTCTTGTGGCCTCCCATGTTTTCTATCAGCAAGCGGGCACACGACCAGAGTAATGTATTCGGATAATGGTATCAATTATGAGCTACAGAAAGGTTTGAAACGGATAAATCAACGTCAAATTGTTTGAATAATAATAAGAACCAACAAACTGGCTGATAAAAACATGCTCCTCCTCTGGCAAGCCACCAGGGTAAAATCTCTGTGATACACTTAGTTTGTAAGACTATGAACTTGACCATGGCTTGTAAACAGCTTAGAAGTTAACAGATGAAGGATTATACATGTAGCTCAAAAAAATTAGACATATTTTGAACTGCCAACCTTTGACCAAGCTGACAGATGAAGTCAATGCTACGGTGTCTCTCACGCAGATGATGCTTTTGTCCAGTTGTGCGGATCCTGGTCACCGACACGATATTTTCCTAAATTTAAATGGTTTGAGGCATACAAGTCAACTTCAAGCCGACGTCTTTTGGACCGTTGGCAGTCCAAGTATCTTTACTTGTTGCAGCATAGACAGAAATGGCTCACAATGCAACATAATCTTTGAGTTGGCAACTTCGCTTTGCCAGTTGATAAAAATGCGCAACGTAACTTATACCCAATACGAGTCATTGAAGAAGTCCTTCCCGACCGAGACGGTATGGTTTGTCGTGTTAGGATCCGTACCAGCAAACAAAAAACAATAGCGAGAGGCGTACAAAAACTATACATTTTCAAGAGCGAGACTGATTCAATCATTTGATAAAGGACAATGTGAAGATGGCTACGACTGTACGGCGTTGAGAAGGTTACAAAAAACACAATATGGGCTGTGCGATGTTGAACGCGTTACAAAAACATTATGGATTGTGCGGATATCGGAGCGAAACACGCCTTCTGCTGTTGTATTTCGTTGCAAGCTTTTTTGTTCTCTATTTCTTTTGTTTGATCTCACTGCTTATATATTTGTAAATTGATCATCGCTTTATTCTTCATACTTAGTCTCGACAATTTTTGGGCCAACTATAGTATGTAACAATGAGAATTGCCTAACATAACATTTTAATATTACCTCATAATCATTTCTCGTAAAATTACTATGTTAACTTTAAACCTCTTGAAAACAGGGCTAACAGTCCTGGGTTTTTCCCGCTTAAATCTGCGTTTTTCTTCCCCTTTATGGGTTTCTAAGTTTTATTTTTGAAAACATGTTCGAAAGTGTTTTTTTTTTTTCAAAAAAACAAAGAATTATTTATCATTAATTACTTACCTTTCTAAAACTCCGGTTTTTTGTTTTTTAGCAAAATATTTTTGCTAAAAAACTTTTTTGATAAGTAGAACAAAAAACCGCAGCGCTCCCTGAATATATAGATTTGAAGAGAGACAGAGGAATAATAAAGGTGGCTTAATATATTATATAATAATATTTTTTTAAATCTGGGTTTTTTCTTATGCAATCTGAGTTTTTATAAAAATTCATAGCTGAGCTCTTCTTGGAAGTTGCTGTAGTCGCACACAAGGGCTTATACTGGTTACTACAGTTACCATAAGTGATTAAGTGGAATTGAACATCAGTAGACAGAAGAGCTTCTGAAATTTCAAAATATTTATAATTTTTAATTTATTAAATGTTTTTAATTAGTGCATGAATTAATTTTTATCACTCTTTGCTCTATCACTTGTTGACACTCCATTTAGTAAGTTAATTTACTGATATCTGATTTTCTAGCTGGATACGTTGACTGCTAATTTGTTAGCGTATAATTTGTTAATTAAATTGAAATCAAAAGTCGTGATTTTTGTTCCGGTAAAATCAGGTTGTTCGAGATTAAAAATCAAGATCAACTTAACAGCATTTCTCTGTTTTATTTAGCAATTTATAACCATCAATCTTCTTACCTCGACATTGAGGCGGATCATCTGGAAAAAATCTGCCGCTGCTTGTGCAAGTCGCAGTTAGTTGATTACTTGATCTTCCTACCATGTTATACCCAGAAGGACAACTATAAGTAATGGCTTCATTAAACCCAACAGTTCTTCTGTTTGGAGAAACATTTGGTCCGCCTCGGCGCCGGAGAACAGTACAACGAATTTCTAAAGAAAAAATGAAAATATTCTAGTTGAAAATTTACAAATTTAATTTTTGTTCAAATTAATTTTTTTTTAATTTTGATTTTCTAAGATTGTAAGAAATGTTTTGTTTAAAAAATGATTATATTTTATGATAATGTGGTAAATAGTTAGGAACGCGAGTAGATTAATAATTTTTAATTTTCAAACATGTGTTTGAAGTATTTTTCTCAGGTAGCCTCTAAATTTTTCAAATTTAATGTTCAAGTTTTGTCTAATTCAACATGAGTAGATTCTTTTATTGATGTATGCACAATAAATTGAATTCAATGTGGAACCAAATCGTAATGATGATTTACTACTTACTATAAATCAGATGTTAATATGCTTTAAAATTCAGATTCATATACAGTACAGTATGTGTTTTAATATTTAGTAAAAGATTCGTTTTTGTTAGCTCATTTGTTGTGTACTTGGGAAAGACACTTTACGGGACTTTCCCCTGCTTGGTGGTCCTGGCAAGCAGTTTACAGTCATCTCTATTAAATTACAAGCGGACAGCAATATCTTGGTATCTCCGGAAGCGCCTTCGTCGCTTTCCTGCGAGTCAGAAGGATAAATATAGAGATAAAATAAAAATAAAAAAAATAAAAAATTTCTTTTTATGGTTGTTGTTAAATTTTTAAGAAGTGATTACAATAAAATTCAAGTAAAAAATATGATAGCAATTTGTTAAAACTATTTTTTGTGAGAAAATTATTATTATGGATACATAACATTTTTTGGGTCTTTTCACGAAGTCACCGTAAGCAATTTTTTTCAGTAAAATTTAACCGGAATCTCCCTTTCAGCACCAGGATAGAATAAAAAAGAAACCAAGAGAAAAACACTTTCTTAAGAAGTGATAGTAACTGCAGGGGAATCCGGGTCAGTTTCACAAAAAAAATCATTTACGGTGAATTCTTAAAAAGACCCCTTTTTTTTTTTTTGCTAAGGTTCATTATTGCTATTGTACATGTGTTTTTTAAAAAAAGCAACAATTTACAACATCAGTTGAACATACTTATTTTCCATACATATTTTAAATGGTTTTACAAATTAAAAAGATTTTTGATACCTTTTTTTGCATAACTTCTACATTCTGTTTTCAAATGAGAATTATTTAATCATTATTAATAGAAAAATGCAGGCTACATTGTTTTAAAAATGTTCCATCTTTTAATTGTGGTTTGTCAATTGTGCAATAAAAGAGTGTAATTGCTTTGATAAAATGTATGCTTTGCTGTATCTGTCTATATCTATAAGTGCTTTAATAATAAAATAGCATCATGAAATCTCTGAACAAACCGCAGACCATGTACTAACAGCGTGCCCTATACATCGGCCACCACATGAAGCACGAGATCTGACGGTTTTGGATGACGAAACTCGATGCTGGCTTAATAACGCCACTTCCAGCATCTGATTCAGGTAGTGCGGCAGTCTGGAGTAGTAAAAGGATAAACCCTCGGCCACAGTCCTGCTTGCGTCTGAACTGGAGTGGATGCCTTTCGAACGATGACGACGACGACGATCATGAAATTTTAAAAATCACTTAGGTATATTGAATTTAGACCAATAATATAAGGTGGCAACGTGTGGAAGATAAAAAGTATTAGTTGAATGTTTAGCTCGCAAACAGGGATATCAAGTTAAAATAGTTTCATGGTATTGTATATTTAAGAAAGAAAAAATTCCGACGACATCAGCTGCTTTCTGTTTTTCACATAGTTTTGAATAGCAACCCTGGACTAAATTTAAAAATTCTCAACAACTATGACCACTCAGTCACACTTGGCGAAAAAAATCAACGGGAAAGCGTATTTTTGCTAATATTTTAATGTGGTGCACATTGAAAGCGGAAGCAGAAAAAGCAAGCAGAAAGCGGAATTTTCCGCTACGCTTTTAAATTTTCCGCTTTCCGCTTGATTTTTCCGCTTTCAGTGTGAACCAACCTTAAGTGTTTTTCTTTTTCGATCTGGGTTTTTATAAAATCCGTTGCTGTGAAGCCTCCTTGAAAATTCCTACCTAGATTGTTCGAGATTAAAAATCAAGATCAACTTAACAGCATTTCTCTGTTTTATTTAGCAATTTATAACCATCAATCTTCTTACCTCGACATTGAGGCGGATCATCTGGAAAAAATCTGCCGCTGCTTGTGCAAGTCGCAATTAGTTGATTACTTGATCTTCCTACCATGTTATACCCAGAAGGACAACTATAAGTAATGGCTTCATTAAACCCAACAGTTCTTCTGTTTGGAGAAACATTTGGTCCGCCTCGGCGCCGGAGAACAGTACAACGAATTTCTAAAGAAAAAATGAAAATATTCTACTTAAAAATAACAAATTTAATTTTTGTTCAAATTAATTTTTTTTTAATTTTGATTTTCTAAGATTGCAAGAAATGTTTTGTTTAAAAAATGATTATATTTTATCATAATGTGGTAAATAGTTAGGAACGCGAGTAGATTAATAATTTTTTATTTTCAAACATTTTTGCCTTTTTTACATTAGAACACCAAACAATTTGTTTCTTCGGTACATTTCGATTTTTAAAGGCTGGCGTGTATTTAAAATTTGATCTTTTCGGCAGAAATTTTCAGACAATTATTTGTTTTTTAAAGAAAGTTTTCAGTGATAATTTTGTAGCTAGTCTATAAGAAATAAAAAAGTTATGAATAAAACTATCATGAACAACTAAGTGGCGTGTTGACACATAGCATGTTTTATAAAATATTGCGATTTGCAACAATAAACAAGCTCATTTCAAGTTTACTATATTTTTGGGAAAAATAGAACATCTGTTATTTTTTTTATAGGAATCTAAGTGTTTTTCTTTTTCGATCTGGATTTCTACCTAGATTGTTCGAGATTAAAAATCAAGATCAACTTAACAGCATTTCTCTGTATTATTAAGCAATTTATAACCATCAATCTTCTTACCTCGACATTGAGGCGGATCATCTGGAAAAAATCTGCCGCTGTTTGTGCAAGTCGCAATTAGTTGATTACTTGATCTTCCTACCATGTTATACCCAGAAGGACAACTATAAGTAATGGTTTCATTAAACCCAACAGTTCTTCTGTTTGGAGAAACATTTGGTCCGCCTCGGCGCCGGAGAACAGTACAACGAATTTCTAAAGAAAAAATGAAAATATTCTACTTAAAAATAACAAATTTAATTTTTGTTCAAATTATTTTTTTTTTTCTAATTTTGATTTTCTAAGATTGCAAGAAATGTTTTGTTTAAAAAATGATTATATTTTATCATAATGTGGTAAATAGTTAGGAACGCGAGTAGATTAATAATTTTTTATTTTCAAACATTTTTGCCTTTTTTACATTAGAACACCAAACAATTTGTTTCTTCGGTACATTTCGATTTTTAAAGGCTGGCGTGTATTTAAAATTTGATCTTTTCGGCAGAAATTTTCAGACAATTATTTGTTTTTTAAAGAAAGTTTTCAGTGATAATTTTGTAGCTAGTCTATAAGAAATAAAAAAGTTATGAATAAAACTACCATGAACAACTAAGTGGCGTGTTGACACATAGCATGTTTTATAAAATATTGCAATTTGCAACAAGCTCATTTCAAGTTTATTATATTTTTGGGAAAAAATTGTAGTAGAACAACTAGCGAATTTTCTTTTTTGACGCATTTCAATTTCTAAATGGCTGACGAGTATTCAAAATTTGTGCTTTTGGGATGAGATTTTCAGACAATTATAATATTTGTTTCATAAAGACAATCTTTTGATAATTTTGTAGCCATCCTATAAGAAGTAAAAGTTATGAGTGAAACTACCAAGGGGCCTTTTTACACATTGCTTGTTTTATAGCTCATTAAAGCATAATATATTTCGATGACTCAGCATATTATTTGTCGACCTGTCAAAACAAGAACATGATAGAATAAACAAGAATTATTGTAGATTGAAGTAGCAGCTGTATTATTGGCTTTACATAGTTGTTGGCCTCAGTATCAACCTAAGTTAACTTGACCGACTTAGTCAAAATTACGTTTTTATTAATGACTTGACGTCAAATTGATATTGCTGGTTTCTTCACCAAGATCATTCACTATCTCTGAAAGTCTGTCTTCTGCTTGATGAACTTCTTCGGGAGAGTTCGTTAGATGAATCTCTCCAATCCTATTTACTCACTATAATTTACCAAACCACATCTTCAAATAAAACACAACCTTTTTTCAAGTGCTATTAGTCAAAGTGCAGGTCCGCAGAGCGTAGAATTTTTGATGAAAATTATCCCCAATTAAATAAAATTCAAATTTAAAATACTGATTCCAAACTATTTTACCAGGCGATTCAAACGACCTGAATGCCCTTTACAAAATAACGTAACACGGCCTTATGGGAAAGACTGGATCTGAATGACTTCTTTTGTCTCCTCTCTTATTTATAGAGGCAAACGGTAGACGTCACACCTAATCTCGTGGCGAGTAACAATGAAGCATTTGTGGCGTATCACTTGGTCCTGGCGATTAACGATGAAGCAAAGAATAACGAAAATCTGACGTTAATGCGTTTTGCAATCTTGTATACAATCCTTAGCGATCAATTTCCAAAGGACTACAAAAAACGTAAAGTGAATAGAATAGGACTTCGACGAAAAATTAGCACGATTCTTAATTAAATTCACTGTTCTGGACCCAAACAAAGCTAATGAATTTTTTAGAAGCAATAACTAATTATGAAATTAAATTTTTCCAACAAGGGCCGATTACGAAACAACCAGTTATAGCAGTCGGCAAAGTCATTCTGTTGTTTCAAATGTGAACTAAATTCTTTAGAAAGGCATAGGCTTTCATCTGTAATATTAAACAATAGGTAGGTTAATTCCTAAAAAGTACAAAAGTTTTTTTTTTTTTTTCTTTTGCTTTCTATTATGCTGATTTTAACTTTGTTAACTTATTTGGGCAAAAGATACAGTATACGTATTCATTGCGTCAAAAACGCCACTTGGTCGATCTAGGTCAGTATTCTCAACCTTTTTAGTATTCTCGACCTTTTCAATAATTTGGCTGAAATTGTGGACCCCTTTAATAAAACCAGTTATACTATTACATTCATGTGGCCTCTATTGGAAATTTATATAAGATTTTAAATATTATTGAAGAGCTTAAACAATGCGTCATGAAAAACTTTAGTAATGTACGCTTGCAATAAAATAATAATAGTTTGAGCAGAGAAACCGTGCAATAAAAAAGATAAACAAAAAAACTGCAAAAACAGCATGGAGAGGTCGTTTTCGTCTCAAACTAAGGTGTTGCAATTTTTCGCTTGAATAAATAATGCATCTTTGTGTGTGCTCGATGTACTGAATCTGTTAGTTGAGCCAAAGTTAACAGGATTTGCTTTACGTTCCGTAGAGACTGATAGGTATAACTAGAAAAAAACGAGATATGACAGATAAACTGTAACGTTGGTGAGTCAACATGTGTTTTTGGGACGCGCAATTTCTGGTAAATGCAATCTTACTTTGAAAAGATATAACAGGTGATTATAATCATCACAATCACAACCTGAAAGATTAAAACATTACAATTGTTCAAATGAACTGGAGGAAGTAAAGTAGGCTAACATTGTTCTTCTTCGTTAGCATTGCTGATTGAGCTATGACAGATTGAAAAAGGTTTTGTTTAAACACTTGTGCACCTTTGTTTAGTTTCCGAATGAGCTGCTAAAAGAAGCAAATGTACAGTGACAGTGATTCATTGGCTATATTGAGTCGTGACCCGACAGTTGATCGACACTTGATCAAAACAAAACTTGATCGAAACAAAACTTGATCGAATAGTGAAAGAGAAAATTTACAACTTTGAATTTGTCCCAATTTTGTCAATTTTTCGTTCCAAAAACATAATAATCTCTAACAAAAAGGTCTTCACTTTGAATCTGCCCCGGTTTTGTCAATTTTTCTCCCAAATACATAGTAATCTCTAAAATAAAAAGGTCTTCCCTTTGAATCTGTCTCTACTTTCTGCAAGGGGTCTCCAAGGGTGGGCCATGGCACAATGTCCCCCTAAATAACTGACTACAATGTAAAAAGAATGCAAAAAAATAGCAGCAATAGGTATCTAATGAAATAAAATCATGAAAAGAAATCTACTTGTTGCCCCTAAAAATGCTTTGCCCAGGAACCTTGTTAAAAAAAACCTGACCTTGACATTGACATAAATTTAGAAAAATAAAAACAAACTGTCTTCTTGCTGATGGCCTCGGTTTTTATAAATCTAATTTACAGTAACAAAGAGATTGTTTAATCGCAGAAACATACAAAAGTAAATGTTTTTTTTATCGATTGTCATTTCTATCAAGTGTCGTTTCGATCAAGTTTCGTTTGATCAACTGTCATTTGATCAAGTGTCGTTCGATCAACTGTCGTAGCACTATATTGAGTATTGGTATGGATTACACTCATAAATACTGATGGAAAAGAAAAACATCAATGTTTAACTTGTTTCCATGTTCTCTCTAATTGCTGGCGAAGCCCTCCAAATTAAAACTGCATTTGCAAATTCATCACTGAAGGTATTCGCAAAAGGACCAAAGTGTTTTCAAAAAAAAAAACACAAAGCTTCTTCAAAAGTATGAAACTTTATTCTGATGGAAGTTTAAATAAACCTATACAAAAATTCTGGTAACTTCTATTTGTCGCTCTTGCAAAAGAAAAAAATTCTCATATTAGAAATTAAGGAAACCATGTGAAAAAAATAGCCGAAATTGTGATTGGAAAGGAAGCAAGCAATAAAACAGTTGGAAGCGTGGTTGAGTGGTTGCCATAAGTAATAGCAAACGTAATTAACACGGTAGTGTTTCAAAGCCTACTTGAATTCTTCACGCGCTTTCTTCTGCTTAGTGGTCCTAACAAGCAGCTCTAAATTTTAATCATATCTTTAACACTAGAATTACCGGTGCGGTCATTTTGACCGTTTTTGATTTTTAATCGCTCGTATCTCGGCTTAGATAAGTGTTAGAATATTAAAACTTTCTGACTTTTCCTAAATCTTTGTCAAATTTTAGCATGTTAATTTTTATTGCATTACAATAAGCACAGCGGATGTTGTGGAGCGATTTACCTTACATTACCGCCAACGGTCATTTTGACCGGAAAGCAACTTGTAATTTCTCTACTATTTAAATTGCCTTTACAATAAAGCCCTTTGTTATGCTATTGCTTCAAACAATCGTGCAACAATTATAACAGTATCTGGCACCAGTTAGTTACAAGCTAGTTTATAATGTTGAGTCATTTGCAGAATGCCAAGACCAGAACGAGTTAGTACTATACAAGCTTTAGCTTGGCTGAACGCGATTGCAGAAGATGATTTGGGAGATGAAAGTGAAAGAGAAAATGCTTGTAAAGGCTTAGATCAGGGGTGGGCAAATTCAGAATAAGTTTGACCTACATGGGAAGTGATTTCTTCAGATGGATCGGATTCAGAGACTGATATTGATAACTTGGAGCAAACTGATTCTGCATTATGTCAACTTGTCAACTCTGGCAGTGGCAGCAATGATACAAGTACTTCAACACAAGCGCAGGGCGATGGGCTTACTCCAAACACCTCGAAAATTAGATTGGTAGCTAGGGAGTAAGGACGGAACAAAATGGGAATACATCGAATTTTCTTCAGAATCGAGGGGTAGGCTACAAGCTCAGAATGTGCTAACAGAAAGCGAAGGTCTAACGCGATATGCCAATTGCATGTTACATGATCCGCTGAGTGCGTTTGAACTACTCGTCGATAATTCAATGCTTACCTATATTAAAAATGTACAGAAGCTGAAGCCCATAGAGTAAAAAACAGTGATAAGTGAAAACTACCACTAAGTGAACTAAAAGCTTTTATTTCCTTGCTGTATGTACGAGAAGCGTTATGTGGAAAAACCGACCGATTCTTGAGTTTTGTGATAAAATTGTGGAGTACCTTTTTTTCCAGAAACTATGGATAGAAATCGCTTTTGCGAAATCATGAGATTTCTTCGATTTGATATGCGGTGTACAAGACTATCTCGACTTCAAACGGATAAATTTGCTTTGATTTCTGCCGTCTGGGATAAGTTTATTGAAACCTGTATTGTTTGCTACAAACCAGGAAAAAATATTACAGTGGACGAATAATTATTTCCAACGAAAGCCCGCTGCAAATACCAACAAACCGGACAAATTTGGTATTAAATTTTGCTAGTTGTTGATGTAAAACCTAAATATATACTGAACGTTATGCCATATCTTGGAAAAGATGAAGCCAGACCAGCTACACAAAGATTGTCTGAGAGTGTGGTAATAATGTTAGTGGAGCCATACTTAGGCAAAGGAAGGAATGTCACGACTGACAATTTTTTTACTTCGACTGATCTTGCCACAGAGCTCGGGAAAAAAAAGACGTCACTTGTCGGGACCCTGAACAAAATCCAAAAGGAAGTTCCGTGTCACACTTCATTTCTAATAATTTTAATCATGACAATCTAATTTATCCCCGTTATAAGTAATTCAAAGTTTTATTGTGAAATAATAATCGCGTCGCCGTGGGGCGCTGCTTTCGTATTATGCGATATAAAGTCTACGATTCGCTGATGTATCCTTTTTCTCTTTTCGCCGGACAGTATTGACGTAATATGTTTTTGATCAGCGTCACTGTAGTAGAATGTTCGCGTATATACTATGTGGTTCTAGCATAAGCGTATTCTCTAAAGGGTTGGAGAATGATCTGGTTTATTCGAGTAAGTTCGCCGTCACGTGGTGTGTGTCTATATATACGCTCGCTAATTCGCAATGACAGAGACGAAAAAGAGAAGGCGTACAACGACGACGAAGTCGCTTTGAGAGAAAGTAGAATTTGAGGGCGAGTGTTGAATTTGTTTTGCGCCAGTGTTTTGAAGTTGTGTTCTATAGAGGTAGAATTATTTGTGTTGATTGAATCAAGTTGTAGAGTTGAGCTCGCTTTGCAGTGTGGTAAAGCGTGGAATAGAAATTTTGTCGGTCGTGACTTTTGTAATACGTACATTTGTTCTTATTAGAGACAGTGGTCTCTGTTTGATTGTGAAAAAAAGAGTCTTCAACGGATCAATCCGAGCTTTTGTTCAAACCAACTGTATAAAAGCTTCAGGCTCATAGCAGGCTACTTCTCGAGCCGGAATAAAACAACATTTAGACCCAGCTTTGTTTCAGCGCAGGTATTCGGGTTACCTAGCTCAACTGGTCCTTTAGGATTCCCGAACAAAGTCTGTGACATTCCGCCACTAGTAAAAGCTTTACAGCAAAGCAGATATTCCAGCAAACTCTTGCTAACAAAAAGCGACAACAACCAAGCCACAACCTTGACAGTTTACCAGTGCAAACGAAAGAAGAACGTTTGTATTCTTAGCACACTCAACACAT
Organism: Diplosoma virens; assembly: GCA_963680785.1. Taxonomy (NCBI): domain Eukaryota; kingdom Metazoa; phylum Chordata; class Ascidiacea; order Aplousobranchia; family Didemnidae; genus Diplosoma; species Diplosoma virens. The sequence goes on from OY796886.1 coordinate 32,714,753, forward strand.
CTGTTATGGTCGACACAACAACAAAAAAGAAACCGGAAACAGTTACATTCTACAACGAAACTAAATGTGGTGTTGATATTGCTGACCAGATGGCACGACAATACACGGTAAAGGCAGGTACACGGCGGTGGGCGGTAGCTGTCTTTTACAATATTTTGGACCTTGCTTGTATCAATGCCTATGTGTTGTACAAGAAGAAAACTGGAGCTGCTATCTTGACAAGAAATTTTATCTTTCAGCTCGCCACTGAACTGTTCATGTTCTCAGTTCATGTTCAAGAAAAAACAGCTCCACTAGCGACGGTTTTGCCTCCCTGTTCAACAACGCTTATCAAAATTCGATGGTTAACAAAAGCAGAAAGCGAAAGCAATGCCAAGTTAATGTGAACTGTGAAAAAACAAAACTGCAAAGTTATGTTGTGGATGCCATCGATCAGTTTGCGGAAAGTGAACAGGTTGTGTAAAAGTTGAATGTATAGATTGTGCATAGCACTGCTAATTTCTTTTTTTTATATGCTTTTAAATAGCCGCTTGTGGTCTATGTAAACAGCAGCAAGATGGAAAATAACCGTTTGATATTTTCAGCTCATTTTAAAGTAAATGTTTTTCATTTAATTTTAGTGTTCATGTTTGTTGTAAATACAATAAAAGATTTGAAAAAATTTTAACTTTGCAGCTAAAAAGCAGGTTAAAGGCCTACAATGTAATTCGGAGATCAAGTCCTATGCAGTATAATCCAGGACATGATAACAGCTCCAAACTCACACCTATAAAGATTCAAGTCATTACTAGATATACTACAAAAGTTTTAAAAAACTTACAAAATAAAATAAAGCTAAATTATTTCCTATTTTTTTCTTTATTGAAAAAACGGTCATTTTGACCGCTCGCGGTAATTCTAGGTAAGTCAAAAACGCGGTAATTCTCGTGTTAATAATAACTAAAATAAATAAAAAGTTTTAACCTAAAAGCAATATTGTGGAATCTCCGGAGATCGGGATAATCGCAATCCACGGTTGTTCTTGGCATAGCGAATCATACGCTTTCCTGTGTGTCAGAAGGCTAAAACATAGAAAAAAAAGCTGCCATATCACTGTTGAACAATACTCAGTCCGACTTTTACCTTTTTTTTTCTAAAGTGCACAAATAAACCATCTTGAATAGAAGGATGACATAATTTTTCATGTATGTTCTCACTTTTATAAGCTACTCAAAAACAAACAATGTCAAAATATCACTTTGAATATGATTAACCCTTTAAAGGACATAAAATTTTTAGCAAAAATATGAAAAATTTTTTTAAATATATTTGACGTTTAGATGATAGACAACACATTTATGCATTTTTTTTTAAATATTTATTTTTATTTTTGTTTATTTTATTATGGTACATATGTGTACCATTGTCCCTCAAAGGTAATTTTAATAAAAATTTTTTTTGAAACTTTTTATGGGATTTAGCGATAGTTGCGACTAATACTAATCTACTGCAGATAAAATAACGTGCTGTAAGATAGTTGAGCTTTATTCTGCGTGATAAGCAGAAAAACAATTGCGATTATTTACGTAACAGAGATAAATTTTACATTGTAAGCACATATTATTTGTTCTATTTTGAAGTTTTTTGCTGGTACAAAGCTTGCATCTTTGCCTTTTTTCGACTTTAATCATCGTGTGTGGCCCAGCACTTTTGCAAGCTTTAAGATATTTTGGGGGCTTTGGTCCGTGCTTGATGGTACTTTGTGGTGCTTGCCGCTTGCGGTTAGTATAGTTCCCGATGAGTGACCTTGCAATGATGCGGCGATAGGTCTTTGAGTCAAGTTGTTCTTCTTTATTGCTTATCTTATTGTAAACAATTTCAGCATTGTTTATGGAAATATCCAGCAGATCATTGACAATTCGAAGATAGTATTTATATTTTGATCGATGATCAAACTGGTAGGTAACTTTTTTTTGATCCATAAGATCAACACCACCCATAAATTTATTGTATTGCTTTACTACAGCAGGGCAATCAATTTCAGCTTTTTTATCTGTTCCCTTTGATTTTCGTTGAATAGAAGTCACAGGATAAGTTGCCACATAATTTGATAACATGTTGACAGCCTTGTTATCTATCCATTTAGTGAAGAATACTCTTTCACTTTCAAAACAAAGCATTTCTCCTCTTTTCATGTTTTTTTCTTCAGGAAGCTGATTACTCTTGGGTAGTTTTTTTCTGTTGGAGCGTACCGTACCAGCACACAATATACCTTTTTCAAGAAGGTTGTATTGTAACTGTGGAGAATTAAAAAAATTGTCTATAAAAATATGACAGTTTTTGTGTGCAAGTTGCTCAGTGAGCAGCAAAACAACTCCTTCTCCTAGACCATGTTCAGTATAGCCAACTTTTTTTCCAGTGTATAGATCAAACTGAAACAGATATCCAGTGACAGCATCACAACGACACCACAATTTAAACCCCCATTGCACTGGTTTTCCTTTTACATATTGTCTAAGTATATTATGTCCTTTGAATTTAATCATATGTTCATCAATTGATTGGTACATTGTTGGTGACATGGCCTTCAAAAAACATTCATTGAAATGATGAAGTACAGGTCTCACTTTATAAGCTCTGTCATACTCTGGGTCACTTTTGGGCTTTACTGTAAAATTATCATTAAAATGAACATAAGCATGAAGCTCCTCAAATCTTTTCAACGGCATTATGTTGGCAATATACGAGACATTTAGATCTGGATCTGAAGACCAATAATCTCGAATGCATGGCAATTTGTGGTAACCCATCACAATCTGCATTCCAAAAAATGCTTTCATTTCATTCACAGTTGTGTTAAACACATGACCTTTTTGTTGACTATATAACATAGTTTGAGGTATTACAATTTTTGTTAAAAAGTCCTCAAACTTGGTTAGCACCTCAAAAACTAAATATGGAGTTATTTCTTTGCCATCAAAATTTAATAAAATATTACCAAACTGAGCAGAGTTATATTCTTTTAATTTATATTTTGCAGCAATAGATTTTTGTTTTGAAACTGAAATTTTCTTCCAATGGAAAACTGTTTCATTGTGTGTAGAATTACAACTTTCTTCAACAGAACATTCTTTTGTGTCAGCTGCAAAGTTTTCTGGAGGCTCAATTGTCACTTCAATTTGTTCAAGAGGGCTTTCTTCCAACACTTCTATATCATTTTTCAAGAATGATAAATCTTCTTGATCAAGAATAAGGGCATCCTCAGTATCACTCTCATCACAAAATAAGATTTGACTGACTTTTTCATCTGACAGTTGGAAAAAACGTTTCTGTTTATTAGACATTTAGAATGTACGTATATCTAGTTCTATAGAGCTAAAATAAATTTAATAAATTTGAAATGCAAAACTATAACATAAAATTCAATGTACAACTTAAATAAAATTACTCCAACTTAAAAAAAACAAAACTAAATAGCAAAATAAACAAAATTTGTTTGAAAAAAGTTATCCACAGAATAAGCTTGTGTGTACTAATTCTGCTACTGTATTTTTTTATAAATAGGTCTCAACTAAAAGCTTTAATAAATAAGATACTAAGAAAATAACACCTGCATTTAAAATAAACGCCTTAAAAAATATTAAATTATACTATAAAAAAACTTGAGACGACAAAATGCTAAATGCTTTTGTTTCAATATTTTACCTTTGAGGGACAATGGTACATATATGTACCATAGCAAAAATTTTATTATTTTCCTACAAATTCAAGAGTAAATTTTGTAAAAAGTTGTAAAATATCTAAAATATGAAAAACCTATCTAAACATAACAAAAAAACAGTGAAAAACAATCTGCCAAAAAAATTTCAGGGACGTTTAGTGACATCCAAATTTTCAGTTAATACTACAAACTTTTACCAACTATTTTTTTTGAAAAACGAGTTCAGAGTTTCCATTTTTTTATTTAAAATGAAAAAATAATTAAAAAGTTTTTTGTTGGTACAAAATTTTAAAATAGCTTTTAACAACAAATGCTTCATTTAAAGCTCTTTTGTTAATTAAGTAGCCTTAAAAAAGGCTGTTTTGAAAACCCGAACGTTTTCGTCTAGCTCTCTTCAGGAGGTTTCGCTAGAATGAATTGCAGAACTGAATGTAGTATTTCAAAAGTTATAAAGCTGATTCTGATTGGCTAAAAATTAAGGTTAATAATAGTTATCATAATAATTGAAAAGTATTAATAAATAAAATCACGTTTCGTCAGCGTAAGAAATTTTTTTGGCAAAAAAGGAACAAAATTATGCAAGCTTTGTGTTAAAATTTGGTACTAAAACAGAAAATTTTTAAATTATGCTAACAATTTATGTTTGTAAACAAACTCTTTCTGTCTACACAAATTAGGTTTTCGAAGAGTGATGAAAATTGATTCTAAGACTGATAAGTGGAAATCGGATCGTGCTTTAGAGAGAATAAAAAATTGATTGTCCTTATAGTGAGATGCACATTTTTGGTTATGTAACAAATGGTTTCCAATCGCTGAGTCACAGTGCGGTATTGAATTAGCTAGTTTACCTGGACGTTCTGGTTGTTTACGTTCTTTACTGGTTCTATTCCGAATAGACTTCGGCACATGCTGGCGGATTCTGTCCTGCAAACGTTGAGACGTTCGACCCACGTACCGACTATCACAGTGGCACACGTATTCGTATACGACGTTACTTTGTTGAAAAGTGGGAAGAACGTCTTTATGTATAGCAGGTAAAATTCGTCTGGTGGAAAAGACCACTCGTGGTTGGACCGCTCCAAAACAATTATTAATAGATAATTTTATTTTTCTTTCAAATTTCAGGGAATTTTCGCCAATCCAAGGTAGTTTTACATAGACAGGACATTTTTTGGGGCCTTCTTTAGTGTTTTGTTGGAAACGTAAAAGTTTTTTAGAAATTCTCGAATCAATAAGGAATTCTGGATAACCATTTTGTACAAGAATAGAGCGAATATTATCTAGTTCATGTTTTAATGTGGATTTAGAGCAGATTTTTAAGGCTCGATGTGTTAAAGTATCAATGAGATTTGTTTTACGTTGTTTTGGTCCAAAGGAATTCCAGTGAATATATTGACCTGTGAAAGTGGGCTTTCGATAGACTGAAGTGATGAATTTATTGTCAGATTTCGTAACAAGTA